>JACDRP010000209.1:0-92265 GCA_013841185.1 Hycleus phaleratus
ACTTATACTTCACGTTAAGCAAATCTTCTATATATCGATAGATGGATGTATTTATGTCCGTCAATGGTAATTGGAGTGTTTTTCGAAGGATAAAATAACGAGTTCGTTAGTTTTACAATTTCGATCATTACTGAACCAACGCACACAGATGATAAGATTTAATCGAATTTGTTTATGCAAACGACAGGTGTATGAAATTTGCATTTTTTACCATCAATGTTATTGTATTCAATTATTGACGGATAGTCGATTACAGTTTTTTCTGTCTTTATCAGTTCAATTTGTGTGCAGTCGAAAGGACTGAAAATTTAACAAACACGACGTAATTTGCATGTTTTTATTTTGTTTGTAGGAAACTAGAAGTAAACAAACAAAGGGCGTGTCGAGGACTACGTTATTGACTAATAATGTTGTAACACAATAGAGTAGCGAGAAAAATTACAGGATAAATCGCTCAAAAGTGTATTGTTTAAAGTTAAATCCTATAAAAGGTCGATAAAGAACGTTTTACAAAAAGTTGGGCCCCCTAGTTTACCGGGAAGTGGCTCAAAAGCGCTTATTGGACAATGTCACGATTTTCGCCGATCAACTATACACATAAAACGATTTTTCTTTTGTGACCCGAAAATTACCAGGACTTGTTCACGGACTAATAGGAGTTACCTTTGAATTGTGCACTATAATTTCATACTATTGATTTTAACGATTAACATATTCAAATATTGAATCATCTAATTCTAGATAATAGTTTCAACTAAATCAAATCGTCGTCTCATTAATACCATTGTGAATTCTCGTTCAATACCAATAGAATAAAATCTGAAAGTCCATTTTCCGGTTAAAACCGGGTGTTTTTATTGGAAGCTTCATTTACGATAAAATCGGGGAGAATTGAAAGTCTCAATGTGACGTTTACTAATTAATGAAATGAGAATGTTGACGTTGGAACAATAGAAATTAATGGAATGAAATTTCACAGAAGACCATGGAAACACCGGAAATGTGTAATTCATTCGAAATTTAACGTTGTTTTTAAATAGTGGAGCGTAAACTACGGTGATTGTTCAACAATTAGCAAAAGAATAATCTATTTTCAAAATCGACAATTGTTTCAAGTTCTTCCAATTCCTAATCTATTATCGTCTGTCAACTAGATCGCGCTATCAAAATGTTCGCCCATCTATCTTTCAATAGTTCTACAACAAAGATACATTAACCCGTTTATAATGTTGTCAATTTGGCAAATAATGACATTAATGTCAGAATTCGTTGGGCAATTTTGACGAAAATACCCAAATCTCTTATTTACATACATCGTTGATCGGAAAATAACAGAAAAAACGTATTTTATATCAATTTACTGATTTATGGATAGAGTGTCACGTTGTTTCATGAAATCCAGCGTTAATCAGAAATCAATCAATTTTTCAGAGACGGAAATAAAATTTGATTGTTTATCAACATATAGTAGTTTGATTACCGCAAATTCAGTTTCGGTTAATTTAGACACCACTTAAACCGTGAAGTGGGTATCGATTATCTTATTAGTTGATGATATTAAAAGCCGTAGAAGACAGTCACCGAAATCTTGGTAAAACAGCCAGGGAATCGTTGGATATTCCACAATGGAGCCTGAAAAAAGGATGATCGATAGCTGCGGGAAGGTATTTCAAAAGGGGAATATAATGAGATTCTTTAATATCGAACAAAGTTACCATTTGACTGCGTTATAAAGAAGTGGCACAAATCAAAAGGTGTTCAATAAGGGGCTTGAACGTATCACTTTCATCTTTCACGCTCGTTTCACAGAATTCGTGTGATTTTACAAATAATTCTATAAATAGGCGCAATTTCCAGTCGAACACCCACTGATTGTTATTAGCCAAATTGGAAACTTGATAACCACTCTAAAAATTGTCAATGATACGGGAATAACGCTTCAAATTTTCATAATATTCGGATAATCAAATCAAATTAAATTCAATTATTACTTTTAATCTAACTCGGATTATTAAAGTTATCTTGAAAGAGTCCAACTTGAACGTGTACGTTCAACTATAACAACAAAAAATAAACTGCCATTGATTTACGAAAAGTTTTATTTGCTTTAGAAGCGTAGTTTAATGTGACGAATCCTTTGAGAGTATCGAGGAATTCTCTCGGTTCACGTCAGAAGTTTGATGGTTCTGATAAATTTTCACTGGTGCAAAATTGACGGATATTGTTGGAGTTTATGGAATATTTTAATGGATCGTAAACGATGTTTTTTTGTGGTGGAAGAGCGAATTATTGCACATCCGATAATGCACAACTGACAAACAAAAATACAAAAGTCATTTCGACTAATATTGAGTTTTACTGTACGAATATTTCTGAAATGTTCATTTTGATCCGTATTCTATAACAAAACAAGCTTGAATGTAGTGTTAAAATGGTATTTTATAAAGATGCGTATCAATTATTAAAGAGATTCTTTGTTGTGTAATATTTAGAATAGTCTTAGCGTTCAAACAATAAATTATTAAAATTCTCCGTGTTTCTAGCATGTATTTCATACAATTTTAATTAAGGTTGTATGTTTTGTAAATTTAAACTATTTTCATCAGCGTCATATCAGTGATTTGGTTTATTACAAATAAAATTGATTGAAACTTGGGGAAATTTGTGAAATTTGATAATAAATTCGATAATAAATTAGAAGACATAATAGTGTTATACTGAAGTCTCTAGAGGAAATGAAACTAGACAGGATTATCCGGTAAATGAGTATCATCTTCAGGTGTATTATAACTAGAGGTGTGAAAAAAGCCCCGTAATAGAAACAGATTTGCTTTTAATTTTAACGGAAACAGAACCAACAAGATTACCGGAAATTTTCTAAACAATTTGGAAAGTACTTACTATTTACTGTGGAAAAATTATCGAAAACTCGACTAAATTATAGGGGAAAATATGAAAAATTTTAACGAAATGCACGCTTAACTCAAAGTTTAATGCGTATTTTCCACATCAAAAACATTCAAATACTTCTTTAAATGCTCTTTCTAACGCTGTTATAGTCTTTGTAATATATCCTCAAACAAGCGAGATATCGGTTATTAAAATTGGGTATTTTTCAAACACTTATCTAAAGTGTTATGTAGATCCTGCAGTTCTTGCCAATTTTCCGGAAAACTATCAAACATATTGAAGGATTATGTACAGATTTGAAAAGCTCTTTCAATTTGCTATAAACTATAAGAAAATCATTGACGAATCGCTAATATTTGCTAAGTTGTAGGAGAAAATATGAAAAAATACAAGGAAAAACATGCTCCAAGATTGTGCTCTGTTACACAGGATTCAATCGGCGTTATCCAAGGCAAGAACCAACTTTAGATACTTATTCAAATGCTCTTTCCAATAATATTTTATTCATTGTTGTATCTCATCGAACAAGCGAGATATCGATTATTGATTATGGGTATTTTTGGTACATCGATTTGAAAGAAAAGACGTAATGTGTGCCTTCAAATTCCTGTCAATTTTCAGGAAAACTAACAAATCAATTGGAAAATTTCTAATTTTTTCAAAAATCTCTCCCCATATGCTGTATGTTGTGAGAAAATTATTGGAAAATCGATAAAATTTGCTAAGTTATAGAAATTATAGAAAAATTTTAAATATGCTCCAAGATTTTCATCTGTTACTCCGAATTTAATCAATTTTTTGTAACAAAAATAATCTTTCGATGCTGCTTAAAATATAGTTTCTAATGCTATTTTATTTATTGTACTATCTCATTAAACAAACGTGATTATTGAATATTTCTTTAACGAATTTCGTGTTTCTCTAATATTAGTAATTTCTAGTTAGATCTTAACAATAAGTCCAATTAGACGGCAAGTTATTCGGTAAATAATTTAAGGATTTATAGAGCGATCTCTGAAAATATCTAACGAAAATTTGAACCTCGTAGCTCGTGCGAAAGTTGGTCGAAAACGCTTTTTTGGGCAATAATGATCCAAAATTATTTTTTTCCATTGAATCCTGGAAAATTTTTCATCGGTTTCAAAATAAAATGAAGAAAATGAAAAAACTTTGTTAGTCATTTTTTAAAATCTTGATATCGTCGGAAACGAGCGTTTTTGAATGAGCTACGAAGCTCAAATTTCGCCAAAGTAATCCTCAAAGGCCCTTCTACAAATGTTCGAAAACGTTCAACTTTTAATTATCGATACAGTCTTATATGGTCAATCATGCATATCCAGAAGCAGAAACAGAAGTCCTAAATTATGCGGAACTTCCGCAATTACGGAACCAATAAGACAAACCGTATAAGTCTTCAAATTAGTTATTTTTATGAGACTACTAAAGCTCCATCTCACGGTTATAATTTTTAGTATTAAAAACGAGTCACAATTTTAAACAATTTTTTTACGAAATTTCCCTTAAAATTTAACTTTTTTTTCCAAGTATTTTATACCATTTTATGAGTTGTAAAAATGGTTTTTCTAAGCCTAATCCCAGACCTGTACCCGTACTGATTTAAGCAAATTTTAACCTGTTGTGAACAGAATTCCAAACTTTTAAATACCTGATTATTGTTTATTTGTATTTTGATCTTTTATATTCAATGTCAAAACCACCAAAACATACCGGCTGAAATTCGTATTTATTCGAAAGCCTTCCAAAGTCGGATGGAGTGATTTGTTCCAGTCGCATGAATAAATTTATCCACCTTTATTTCAGAATTACCGAGGAAAATATCCAACATTGAAATAGAATTATGATAAGGCTTTTGAAAAACAAATTCAAAAGGTTAATCAAAATAATATTAATTTCATTTTATCCATAGTTGACATGTTATCATCTTCTCTCGACAAATTCAACTTGAAATTACATCAAGTTGAGTGCTACCCCTACGGCCTAATAAAATTACATACAGCCTATCTTGTAACCGGTATTTATATGTACATAAAGTTAAATTTACCCCATGTAAATGGAGATTGCGGAGGCCACGTATTGTTCGAAATTAAAGACGGTAACCAAATTTGTCCATTTATTGTATTTGTGATTTAATCCTTAATTCTTAGCTGTCGAAACATAGAAGATCCCAGCTTTCAAAGAGCAAAACAATTTCGTAATTAAATGATGTCGATTGAAGAATCTTTACTTCTAACTTTCGGGTGGAAAATTTAATTGTCTGAATCAATAATGAAACCTCCAACTTTCAGGACAACGGAAAAGAACTACGTATTATTTTCAACGGCCCCATTAAATTTACATAATCTTGTTGTGATATCAATTATTCATAACAATTTTCGTCCGATTCGGGTCGAAAAATCGTTAATTTCTAATGTTTAAAAATTAAATATTCAACAACTTAATTCCATCAACTAGACGGTTTAAACTTTTCCTTTGGCATGTACAATTGTTTTAGAAATTTGTAATTATATGTAGCAATTCTGCGCAATTTGTTTAAGATTCTGTGGATTAACGAGCACTCGTAAACTCCGTTAGTTTATAGTTCTAATTCCGATATTGGATTCGTAGCATACTAAAATTGTACAATGTAGATTTTACAAATCGGAAAATGGATAAAATCGATCAAATATTCCATCCGAAAGCAAATCAAATTAAGATAAAATTGTAAATCTGCGAAATCGCCGGATAAAATCGCTTGAATTTGCTTATGGATTTAATATTTCAGTTAATTGCACGACACGAAGACTCTCTTTATTCTTCGCCACAAAAACGTATTTTTAAAACGGCGTAATATCGAAGTCTTGTATAAAGTTGTGAACTTATTAAAAGAATTCGAGCAACTCTAAGTTGATAGAACTTTGTCCAAAAAACGATTGTATTTACTCTAAAGAAATCCAACTCTACGATTTAATATTTAATTCTTATTATAGATTTTTAATATCCGATGATGGTTGAATGGAAAACCGTCTAGACTTTGGTCGTAGAAAAAATAAAGCGGGACTGTCACATTTTATATTTAAACTTTTATGTCGGGAATTTGATTTAGAAACTGTCATGTTAGAACAAATAATAACTTCCACATTTCAGATATTTAAATTTAAATAACTTTACAATTAAATTGAGATTAAAACATACAAATTAGAGAAAAAAGAAATTCGCTAATTTAAATACAAAATCTCTAAACTCAACAGTTAAGGCCGAAATTGTAGTCTAAAACACGACCATTGAAGCTCATTTCCCGGATACTAAGCCTCCGAATTTAAATCTTCACTCAGAATACAGATTAAGCCTCAATTATAGGGATGAAAAACAATCGTTAAGAAAAAATTTATAAGTCTATTGTACAGGAAAAGCGTCACTTTCTGTGATTGATGGTTTTAATTAGAACTAGTTGAACGACCGGTTGGTCTTACGAGAAAGTAAGAAGTTTTAAATTATGGATTATAGTCGGTTTGTCCCAGGTGTATTAGAAAGAACTCTAATTGTGGCTTGTGGAATTACTAGAACTACAAGTCGGAGTTTATATTACGAATTCATTAAATTCAAATTGGAATTTTCCTCAGTTATTTAAGCTTCAACAGCCGCAATTGTCCTTTATTTCAACTGTAACACCTCATTTATTTTGTTGTTAATTAAGAGAATTTAAGTCCCTCTATTAGTGTTTTTCACGATTCAATTCATGATTTTTCATTCATTTTCAAGAGGCGATAAAATTTTACACCAACATTTTTATTTACAATAACAACCACGACTATTCAGGGAAATAGAGCTTTATATTTGCCACATTTTACGCCATTCGGTAGACTTATCTCAGATTTATGATAGTCTATGATTAATTGAGCAATTAATTAATTCATCGCTAATTTGTTGACTTTTATGTAGCAAATTCCAAGACTATTGCCCAATTGAAAGTTCTTTGAAACTCGATAATTACAAGTAAACTCATTAATCAATATTTTATACTGCGAGCTACAATCAAACTTTACAATATCAAGTCTAGCACGTTGCAGACAGTTTTATTGCGCAATTATTATAATAATATTGATAACAATAACGATAACGAAGATTCTGATGGGTGAAATTCAGACCCTTTAAGTTTTAGATCAACGCCAATTAGATAAGCCAAGAGTTTTTTATGGTTATCTCCATTATTATCCGTTATTTGAACTGATAAAACTAGAAGAAATTCGGTAGTTTTTTATATTATTCAATTATTGAATTCAATTTGTGTTAAATTTAACGAGAAACGAGCATCATTAGCGAGTTTTAATGAGCTTTTTGTTCAGTAGCATGACTAAAAAGAATAATTTTTCCATCGAATTTGCTAATTAAATTTGTATTTTTAATCAATTTCGGTAAATTTATGAGCTGGTAATAGAAGTTAAATTGTTGTTATAGGACTTGTTATCTGGTAAAGCTCTCTCTATTCGAGTCTACTTCCATGTCAGCATATTGTCGAACAAAGAGACATATTTCAAAACTGTCTACTGGTATCTTCTTTCCATTTGGGAAATATGAAAAATTATGGAGTTGCTTTAGAAAACCGGCGACAATGAAGATTTAGTTGTTAGCACATTTTAAGCTCTTGAAAATCGTCAATATACCAGCCATATCTCACAATTAGCAAAGATACGATTTCAATTAGTTTAATAGAATTCCCAGTGGCACACTTTAGTGGTATTGGCTATAAACTTTAATATTTGCAAAGGGCCGGATTGGGCAATTTTGGCCCCGGTGGAGATTCAAAACTGCGCACTAGATCGTCATGTTTGATCAACGCTTGTTTCCCTAAGAAATTAGAAAGATTTCAAGGCGTAATTTCCTAATAATATTTGATTTATCGCAAAAACCAGCGAGTTATCGATTAGTAAATACTGGCATTGTTTCGACACTAAATCGTCAATTTTTGGTAATTTCTTGGAAAACTAGCAAACCGATTGGGAAATTTCTTGAATATTTAGAAAGCGCTTTCCATTTTCCATAAACTTTGTCAAAATTATTGAAAAATGAACAACATTGGCAAGGTTATAAATATAAAAACATATAGAAATATGCTTCAAAATTTTCCTCCATAACTGAAACTGAAATAGCAAAAAATCCTGTAATGTTCTCTTTAAATTGGTTTTCATTTTTGCGATATTGGCGAGTTTAAATTTAAATTGAAAAGGCAAGGGTATGGGCCTCCTATCCCCTCTATCCGGACCGGGCCTGTATTTATAAACCAACGATCAGTCTAAATAAGCAGTTTGAAATCTTGACATTTAGAAAATGCCCCCGTATCGTTTTTATTTTCGATAATTTAATTCATTATTTACGGGGCAATTTTCGAGAAATAAAAGGTAGAAGTCGAGTATAAAAAACGTAAAAAGCTACAATTTAACATAAATATTGATGTTAATAAACAATACTCTAGACTTAGACTCCCTTTGGGAAATTCGCGTCATTAATATTCATAGAATGATCATGTTTTTTTGTTATTTAGAACGGAAACTAATAATCCATTTTACGATGTAGAATATTCCTTGTTACGCTTTAAGTAAAGAATATTAGCTTTGTGATACGCCAATCGATCTTACAATTGTTTTGATGAAATTTTGAAAGCTATTTCCGTTCATATTTCCCGACAATTCACAATTCAATCAACACAAAACAGAAATTTTTAGTAAATTGAACATCTAAACTTACCCTGGTACGTCCGAGCAAAAGTGCGTCCATTTCCCCCTCTGGTACCGGATTAATGGTACTCGTTTTCGAGATCACATAAGGCCTAACATCTGGCACAGTACTCGCCATACCAACAACAACAACAACCGACGATTCCAATCACTTTATTGTAGTTTAATTAATTGCAATTGATGTATTGGTTTAAATTAATGTTTAGGGACTAATTTGGAAATTTCGAAAAATATAATTTTGGACTGGCACTAGTTGTGTCGGGTGCTATAAAATAGACTTTGTTGTATCAAAAATTTGGCGAAATTCTCTATTATATTGGCACTAAAACAGGTAAATTTCTTGTTTGATTTATTAAAAATTTGGTACGTGCGTGGCCCCGTATATCGTTACAAGTGTATTGTAAAAAACATTAAAATCTTTCTAAGATATGCAACATTTATTTCTAATTGAGCACATTTATCACTAACTAGTTTTCTTGTTTTTTTTTGGATTTAATTAATTAATTAGACAACAATTTCTAACACTTAAATCTAAACTATAATCTAATAACATTTCGTGTATAAATGGCCCCGAAAATAAAAAGAATTTATCAAAAATATTAGATACTCTCCTTTATTTTGTTGTTGTTGTTGTTGTTTCTGTTGTTATCATCATCTTCGAAATTACTTGATATGTTTTCTTTAAAGAAAATTTTCATATCTTTATTTACATTTTCGTTAAATTTATCGTTTTATTATGTACGAATTTTTTTTTTAAATCAACTTTTAAGAACACAAATGTCGTTTTAACTGGTCGAATTTAAGCGACAACGTGTTTTCGTTAAACATGTGTTCGTTCAAAAGCTCGACAAGCAAGTGTTTTCCGATGCTGAATGGGAGGGAATGTTTTCAGATGAATCGAGTGGTAGTTTTCAGGCGGACGATTCTCAACGCCCTCGCTGAAACACAGACGAACTAACCGGCGCTATTGATTTCCATTAACACAAATTTTTATTAACGTTCCGTTGGATTTCTGTCCCCCATCTCGACACACCGACATCAATAACGTCCTTAATTTAATCGTAAAATAAATTTTTACGAGTCCACGAACCGGAAACGCTCATTAGAACGTTGAGAGAATCTATTGCGATATCGATGGGAGCTAACAAAAGAAATTAATAATTTAATTTTTAAAATTAATTATTGAAAATTCAATTGTGATCCACGATTCCTGTAATGTGCGCACTGTACTTTCGACATCTATACATTTTTACGGGAAAGCTCCATTTCAGGGGCTTTCCACCGGACAGAAAGCTTGACTGCGCATTGCCGGTTTGGAGCTTTGCTAAGTCGATTTCAACATAATTCTCCACTTATAATTTCAATCTTTACGCACGTATTTCGGTAAATGACCGATTCTTTTAAAGCTCCAACGAGCAAAGCCACATTATCTCGAATTTAATGCCGGTTTTCCCCCAAATCGGAGGATTTGCGAGATTGATAGTGATAATAACGCTACTAACTTTCCATAATACGGAGATTTCACGTAACTTTCACGAATCATTACGGAGGAGATTCCGGTTTGAAAGTAAATGAAGCTTGGAATTCCGCGATAGGTTATCAAAGCTAGAGACAATTCGGGAAAATTGAATGAACCGTCAGTCAACTTTAAATTAAACCCAAAAAAAATGGATACGCTATTTATTTACAACAATGGATTGTTTGATATGCTCCTAATGGAATTGTCTTGATAAGATCTCATTATTCTCGTGGAAATTTAAACCTTTATAGTTGCTTGTCTTGAACAACAGACGTATAAAGTTAACAATAAAGTGATTACATCTTGGCATTGTCTGTTAAATCTTGTCAAGTTCAACTCAACTAGTGAAAAATAACTGTAACAAGAATAGAAATTTAATTAAACGTCGGGGGAATTGAAAATATTCGTATTAGAATAAATTATCCGCCCTTGACAATTATAAAGGAGAAGAAAATTAACTGACATCAATTAAGACGGATTTAATACCGACTGTCCTCAATCAACACCCGCTTAAAAAAAGATAATTGCTTGTAAAACTGGAAATGACAAGACGGAAAATGCAGACAAGTGGTGACACGAAAATCGATTCGCTTCAACACGAAAATCACAACAAATCTTCTAAAATTATTGGTTTTTCACGATTTCAGACAGGAAATTTGCTAAATTTGCTAAATTCGATCAAATAAACCGTTTCTTGCGGTCGTCAATTCGATAGAAACGTTCCACAAATTCGCCAATATTTCCAATACAGTGGATTTATCGTAATTGGAATGAAGGCTAAATTCGATCAAAGATATGCAAGTTGGATTGCGGCTCTAATGCGAAAGCTCGACAACAGATGGAGGCGCTAGTCTCAAGTTTCAATAGGAAACACAAAAGGGCAACAAGTAGCGGAATAAATCGTCAACAAATTTTGAAATTTACACGAATTTTTTGTTGATTCTCGCTTTTCTCACGGTTGTTCTGTTATTTGAATTTGTGATTGTTAAAGTTTGCTAGTTAGTTGATTATCTTCGTTATAATAATGGTGGAAGTTTAAACAAAAAGCGGTATATCTTGTACGTTAACAATATCGTAGAAGTTGTAAGAAATTTCGTGCTGCCTTACAAAATCGCCGATAAAGTTTTTAGAGAAGCCTGTCAAGGGATCCAGACAAATAAATATAATCTTAGAAGAGGGTTTATTAGTAAAAAATTGGAAAAATTTAGACTTGAATCTAATTGAATGTGATGCGTTGAAAAATGGTGGATGCGCCGCCAAAATCAATCTTCACATTGAAATGGAAAACATAAAAAATTTAAAGATTTCTGAAGCACTACAACAATTCTAATCAACGCAGAAAACCGATTTTCAACCGGTTTTTCCGTTAAAATCGAATTAACCCACCTTTATATCCTTGAAGGTCCGTAAAGTTGTCTATTAGTTAAACGTGCTCTATCATGAATTCAACACATTTATTTCGAGTGTCATATAGAGAGGATTTTGAGTGATTTGCAAATAACACTTCCAACGAGAGTGATTTCTGTATTTGAGTGACAAGGATAAATTGTCGGCTTTTGGTCAAGCCGAAATTTCGGCTTAAAAGAGTCGTTAAATTTCTTTATATTGAACGTAAAACTTTTAGAATCTATTCGAACAACGACATAGATTATAATTTCAAATTATATAAATTATTCAAGCGGAAATTAGAGATTTATTTCGTTCAGTATAGAAATCCTAGTTGCCACGTAAATTTAGAATAATAGACGACTTCTTTTCTTTGGCTAAACCAGTAATGTGAAATTTAGTATAGTGATTAGACAGCAATTCCCCCGATAATTCGAGATAACGGAACGATGCAAAAAATGAATGGAATTTTAACGTCTTCAACGTACAAATGAATTTTTTAATAAGACCCATCGAACAAAGGAATTCCTCTATCAATTAAATTAATGATGCGAAACTCGTTGTGGTAACACGACATTGAGCATAACCATAACGCCACCAAATACTGAAATTGATGGCCAATTCAAAATACGACTCTACTAAATTTCGAACCTACCAAAATCGACTGCGGCAATGAAACAGATAATATTCAGTCATCTTTTATTCTATTGAATTAACGCCAAGCTTGTGGTTTGTACGGGGAATTAGTGAACTGGATCGGAAATCAAGTCTGTTTCTTAGTGCTTCTATACGCAAGAAAACTAATCAACTAATTTTCCCAACGTAATCTGTCTAAAACATAAACGATGTTGAACGAAACGAATTTCAAACGTTTGGAAATATTTAACCGAAAACAATAAGGAGATTAGTTAATTTTAGTGTTCCCCATAGGCGACTATGGCAGAATTTCAATAATTTTATAAAAAGGAAGGCGCTTTTTCTTTCTATTCAGCTCTCTTTTAAAATTTCAACTCTTACAAAAGTTTGAAAGCCAGAACTGTATCCTGTAATTAACTTAGAGTTACTTTCTTGAAGCAAATCGAGGGGTTTTGTTGGAAAACGTGAATTCATCTCGTCAATATCGGATACAATATCTGAGAACACACATTTTCATTGTGGAAGACTAATTCGGATAGAATTTGGCTCAATGGGGCGTAAAGATCGGAATTGCGGTCGAATTTAACAAGAATACCGCTACAGCATACGATTAAACCCAGCATAGGGCCCAGACTACCGTATTTAATATGAGGACGTCTAATCCTAATGAATCCTAACAATTCTACCGTTGTTGTGTTAGAGTAAAGTTTAAATAGAGAACCGGATACGGACAACTAATCCACGTTTATTATTTTATTATTATAATTATTCGACTTATTCTAATTTCCCATGTAAATGAATAAGTTTATAAGTCGGGAAATAAATCAAATTTAAGGTAACGGTGTGGAAAGATTCGAAAGCAAATATCAAAATCTTCGATGAGATATTTGTGCCAAAATAATTCGAAACGGAATTTATTGTAAATCTTGACCTGAATTATTTCGGGGATATCTCGATGATCATCTGATCGAATAATAAATTACAATTTTGTTGTTGTTATTGTTATAACTGATAGATAATTAGAAAATCTAATAATGGAAACGATAAATAACGTTTACATTTTATATTCTATAACAGCATTTTATTAATGACTGTTGTATCAATCATTTTACAACATAGTTGGCTTGAATATATAGATTAAAAACTATTATTCCGGTTGTTATTAATTTTGATTTATTATTGATTTAAAATTCAATTTCGCAGTAAGTAAATTACAAATTAAATTAAATCGAAAACATTTATCACACTTAATTCGTGCAATTTGCGGTTGCACACAAATTTAAAAGCTCACTGAAATCCGACCAAACGTTTCACTACACGAATCAATGAGTTATCGTTCAGTATTAATTAACTAATTTTGAAAAATCGGTAAAATAAAAGCCGTAATTATTGCGGCATTTCATTTTAAACCAGAATTGAGTTATCGGGGAAATTTTGGATTATCGTCGATAACCCAAAATTTCCACAATATTTTCCAAAACTATCAAATCACCGGAATGGGGCTTGAAATTCTCGTTCGAACAAGCCGGAGGACTTGAATTTTCGTTAGAAAATGGACGAGAAATCCTTCGCCAAACTTGCCACTTTTTACCGAATTCTCGAATAAGTTTATAGAAAGTCATTTAATACAAAAACATGGAATAATACGAACAACAGAAAATTAGACTTGGACTATTTGTTGTTGTTTTCAACCAAACGGCCAATTTCAGTTTAGAAAACCAACCCCTGAATCGTTCTGGAAATGTTTTATATTGTACTGGCGCTATAAACTTTGTAAAATTCTACAAAGATTTCGTCGCTAGTTCGAAACAAAATCACGTTTTGACTTGATAGCTGAATTCAGTTTTATTGGTAAAGCTAGACGGCAATCCCGAGTTGAAAAATAATAGATCGTTCCCTTGTTAGCTTGTCCCGGCTTAATTGGGGCGTAACTAATGCCAGCCTAGTTCTAATTTTTCAAACAATCATCGGATTTCCGGTTATTAAGAAAACACCTATCGTTCTTTTTTTTTATGTTATTTACAAATTAAATAAATAAATAAACTAGCTGATAGGTTACATCATTTACGCCACCAATTTTGAATTTTCCCAAGGGTGAATTTGGCAGGCAGCGTGTTAGCCGTTGTTATTGTTGCGGTTTATCTACATACAATTTCTCACCCTCTGTTTTATTAAACAGAAAACCGTTTCCCATATATCATCGAGTTTTTTTAACTCTTCATAAGATGATGATAGGGTTGCGTCTAACACTCAACCGGATAAATTTTCAATTCAAGACATGTAAGAAATATTATCGATTCGTGATGGGAATCTCGAATTCGGTTCCGTATACTGGGACAAGAATGCGTAGCTATCAGTACAAAATGCGACTCGACGACATCACCAAAACGTTTCTTGATGCCTTCTATGCATTTTATGATCAATTTATCGACCGTTATTGTCCTGTTTCTCAAAATGGAAAAAACAAGTTTGAGGAAAAAATATCGTGCTGTTTTTAATTTGATCCAGTTGTTCCGATATTTTCCTCCAGAGTTGTCGCATTTATGCAATAAAACTGTCGTTTATATCTTAACGCCTGGCTTCTAATACAATAAAAAACTCCCATTTTCTAAGGTGATAAGTTTACTATTAAACCTTGATCTTTATTACCAGTAAATTATTTGTTTCGATACTAAAATCTTTCAGATTAGATGATTTCAAGTTTCAACAGGTGTTATAAAAATTCCTATTCGATTATCGCGCTGTTTTATTTCATAAATTTCCACTATCGAAAGTTAAAATTTCATATCACATTATTTCTTTAAAATTTGCAGCTTGAAATTTATAACATCGTCTAGTCTAGAAAAGCTTTTCTATTATTCTTAGCCTCAATAGATGAAAATCTAGATTCTTTAGAATATAATGAATGTTTCTAAATTCATACTTTTATATTTCGCTTTTTTACGATACCATAATGTCAAAAGTAGTACGTTTATAGCTATAAACACACCATTTTTAGTGCATTTGCAAATTAGTATAATTTTCCAGCTCTATTTAATCAAAATTCTAAATCCGAATGGTATAATTTAAATTTTAGATTAGCAATTGATTACTATATGACGTCACAGTATCGTTTCACAATAATATCACCTATGTAGAGCGTTTGTATGTGACGTAATATAGTTGAATTAGCTTAATTAGACAGGTTTATTCTTCAAATTGCCCCGTTTTAAATCTACTATTTTCGTTTTGTTTTTTTTTTATAAACAAGAGCAAGAGGGCGTAAAACAGTAGAATAATGTAAGAAATGTGTTGCTACTCATGTATTGCGTTCATATTCTAGAGAATCCACTCTAAAACATTCGTTCCCTTAGAGTGGTGCAATCAAGTTTCTTTTCATCATATACAGAGTGTTGGACTGTATTTCATCTCGATAATGGCCATGTTTGGTTATCTAGTGTCGTAGATTGGTCCATAATTAACTAAATTTGATATTTGTCCGAACAAAGCTACAACGCTGCGCACAAAAGCAAGGCCGTTGGCTCGATATTCAACTAAACTAAAAGATGAAAAGTATTATTTGACGAGCGATTTCGAAAATTTTTAAGGATTTATGGAAGAGTTCCCCAAAATTTGAGCCACGTACCCAAGTGTCAGTTGGTATAGAAATACGCTTTTTTTTAAATAGAAGACAGGATAAAAAATGAAAAATTTCAACTTTAGGAACATTCGTAAGTCGTTTGATGTACGCAGTTGATTGGAGAAAACGGTCATCGTTTTTGGCCAAATTTCAAATGAGCTACAAGGCCCCAATTCCGCTAAAATTATCTCTAGAGACCCTTCCATAATTGCTTAAAATATTTTCCAAATATTCGCCAAATAAAATAATTTCAGGATTCAATTAAGTATGGTAATTCTATTTATTTATAGTACCTACCCTAAAATTAGCTAAATTGTAGTTATATTCAGACAAAAGCTCGTTTTTATACCGTATTGGCAATTCGAACTGAAATTATAAATGTCAAATTATTCCCAAATGAGTTGGGAAGAAAACGAACGAAGCTTGTGGCTAAAATTTTATTTTAAACGAAGTGTCATTGCTAAATATGCACAATAATCCGGATATAACGTGACTGATTTGATTTTACAGGATTGGAAGGTCTAATAGCTTGATAAACGACAGTTTTCTCGAGAAAACCGCAAAAAGCCACGTATGAGGCGAATATCCGTGTCAAAAAAACACGAATCCATCGCATATGTCGTTACAAAAATAATGTCTTTTCAAAGTTGTTAGTGATTTATCTTTACGTCCATCTATTGGCGAGAAAAAACGCATGATTTATGCATTTTTGCACGTTATTGATTACTTCTATCAATCATACAATCATGAAAAATTGACATCGAAGCCTTATAAGTGGCATTTTACATGAAATAGGAAACAATAAATTAAATTTCACTAATGTTGGCTTAAAAATAACGCAAATTTGTAACCAGCACGAAGAAAAAATACTCGTAAACTTGCCATTAATAAACTTGTGCGTTAAAATAATAGTCGATTTTCGTTCTATCATTATAGTTAGGCTCAAGTTACGTCAAATTTAGTCGATTATACGAACATATATCGGGAGATTAGACTCCCCAGATTACACTTTACAGTTTCAGTTGCCTTTTCTGATGATTGCTTCGTGTAAAGATTAAGATAAAGATTCGGTTGGCGAGTACCAAACAATTTGTTGGAGTTCTTAAAAATTCTCCAAGTCGTGATGGATAATTAGGGATGAATTTCTGCTTGACTTAGGAACGAGGTCAAGGGGTGAAAAATATTTATTTTTAATTATAATGAGTTGTTGACAATTTCGACAATACCTACCTATCGGTAAATTACAAAATAATTGAAATGAACAGTTACTCAGGTAGAAGTGATCGATCTATTTATTTCTTGGAGCAATCTTGAATGATTGATCCCTTAAGGGTTGGGAACGCTTATCAATACTTAATAAAGTTGACAAGCCGGTATTTATGTTTGTGAAATAAACTGTTGTGGAATAATGTTATAATTTTCTTAAAATAATTTTTTTCCAAATATTTACTTGTAGATTTGTTTTGAGAAATTCTAAGTTATCGAGAATAATCATGAAGCATCTCTTTCGTTAATATTTTCCCCTATAATGTAGCCAATATTGTCAATTTTTCAAAATTCATGTACAGCAGATTGCAAGCACTTTCTAAATCTCGGAAATTTTCTGATAAGTTTGTTAGTTGTCCAGCAAATTGACGCAAAGTTAAGTTTTCTTGTACCTGTTAAGTTTTCTCGTTTTTGCTTCCGTTAAAATTTGGAAGATCCGCAACATATCTTAAGACTTCTTCCAATTTCTTACTCCCCATCTGAGTCGATCAAATGAGATTTCAACGTTCGATTTTGAGCGAAACTGAAGAAAATTGTTCGCTATTATTTAGCTTCACTTTCGATCCACGCGCATTTTTCAGTATTTTGTTGTTGTTTGAAAATTCAGCAGAAAATGCGTAAATATTACCATAAAATACTGCACGATATTCTCAAGGGTGATCCTATCATCTAGGTCGATAAATTCGTTCGAACATAATTTAAATAGAGGCAGAAAAATAACAGTACGGCGCACAAAAAGTCGATTGTTGTACGAAAATATTGCGTATCATTCCGGTTTTTGTTGTTCAAATGGAAGTTGAAACACATGTTTGAACATCAAATCGTATTAACAACTATATCAAATTGTATTTTATGTAATTCTCTTCTATTGAAGCAGAACGAAAAAAACGATCCACTATTGAAACAGGATTCGTATTATCGTTTTATTCAAAGCCCAAACAACAATGAATTTGGGGTAGAAACGGTTTCTCCAACGTAAATATTTTGATTTTCGGTTTTCATAATTAACAAACAGATAATGGTGGCGACAATAAAAGATTTTTTGTCTCGTTATGGCTCTCTAGAGACGCCTTGAATCGCACCGAAATATGTACGTACAGTTTAATTAAGGTGCGATTTTAGACAATTGGCGTCTTGCTCGGATTCTCCCTCATCTGACAACAATCTTTACGACAACGATCTGCATAGAGATAGCTGATTTGCCCGATCTTTCCCTACATTTTCATCAGTTTCTATTGAATTAAGAAACATCCCCAAACAATGTTGTCTTTGAATTCCCCAAAAATTCTTTTAATCAAGACTTGTTGAAAATGAACCGGATTCCTTATAAAATAGTCATTTCTTTTGAAATATACGAATCTTTGTGCCCAGTATGGATGTGCGGAATTTTCAAAGATGTGTCTATTAATAATTCAAACCACGTCCAAGCTTGATACACATAACCCCTTATTCTCAACAAAATTGAAGCCAACATCAACACACATTATTACAAAGAATAGCAAATTTTCGAAGAACTAAACTCGCTGGAATTACAAACAGAATGCGCTCTTTTAAAAAATGTCTCAATATAGACATCATTTGTTGATAATTTCATTAGCGTTGACGTAATTAAAGCAATATAGCGTATAAAGTAGGCACATTATTAATGAAACAATTCAATTAAGTTTCACCAATTTTAGTTGGAAATAATTAAAATTGCAACTTACTTCGATTGCTCTAGATTGTCCACTACCTTTAATCCTATGCTCAGGACTGGGCCGTAGATTTTTCGTATCGATATGCACATTTGTCTGCATACTTTTCTATTTCGATCCAAGCACAACGTGTAACAGGTTAACCAAGTTATCGCAACAATACCACCGATATTATCATTATCATCGACATATCGTTGGAGCTTTCAACTATACTACTACAACTGAATGTTGTAGAGCTTTTGACGAGACTTGCGGTAGTGTAATGTCGCGGGCCTTCGGTTATTCCCGTACTTTAACTGTAGAATTTCGTGATTGTGTCCAGTTATTTGTTTCTATAGTTAAATTATACAACTAACAGATACATATATTTAAAGTTTGTGAATTATATAAAGCCGAAGTGTTGTTGTTATTATAAGGTAAAGAGGTTTAATTATAGTCACGATCCATCGTCATTAAACGTGATAGTTTACATAAATTCTTGTGGCCATTTCGACCGGTATTATCCGAGAAAATTTAGAAGTTTTAAGAACGGTTTATCAATTTTAATTGACTCAAATTGTTGGTATAGCAGCGAAATTTCAAAATTATTGAATATTTCCATAGAAATTCTCGAATAAAGCCTTGGAAATTTAGATTAATCACCACTCATAAATATTGTTACAATTTATAAAGTCTACAATAGTCTACTGTAGCAACAAAACGAATGGTTTGGTGGAAAAAACGTAAATCATTCTAATTATTCTCAATTTAAATTAAGAAAACATGCAAATATTGTCAATTTACGTCTAAATTAACCGAGATATTGCGCCAATTTTTTGCGAGTCTCTTCTTTATCATTAGCTTTGATTAAGAGACACACGACGACCTACGCATGAAATAAATATAATGTTGTCTGCTTGGCAAGAGTTCTCTTTTATTATCCTTCTCTGCAATATAATTCAAGTCTAGTTGAGAAAAAAACAGGTTCTATAGACTGGCTACAATCGAAATTAATGCATTTTTAGCATAGAAGAGCGCAATTTTCTGTGCAATAAATCAAAATGTACTTGCTTGCCCGGCGCATCCACCATTTTTACAAATATGCAATTTTCGTTGGAAATTTGTTTCCAGTTCTGTAATCGCGCAAAATTTGGTAGCTCTACTTCTGCTTCCGTTTCCGCAACTTTTTTAATAAACACTAATATTAGAGTAATACTAATTAACTGAAACTTCAAGGTCTTATCCGTTTCAAATTATATCTTGGAATGTGTGTTTTATTTCCATATACGTATTTTGGCAAATACTATCGAATTTTCCGACAAGATTATAGCGAATTGAAACAGTTTTTGGACTTAACAGGAAATTTTACGAGTGATTATCCAGTTTTCCGCAAAATTAACAGCAACTTGAAGCATTATATTGAATTTTTGATTCGTTTTCGGTGTCCGAAATATAGCAAATTTTAATAAGCAATATCTCGTTTGTTTGATGAGATATTACAATGAATATAGTAACGTTAGAAAGGGCATTTTCAGGAGTATCCAACAGAGTTATTTATTTTAGAAAGTGCCGGTTTGGTTCTCAGTTATAGAGGAGAATTTCTTTTTAATTTCGTCGTATTTTCTCCCATAAATTAGCAAATCTTATCGATTTTCCAATGATTTACTCACAATATAGAGCCAATGGAAACAACTTCTTAAGAATTCGACAAATTTTCGAATAAATTTGTTAACTTATTAAATCTATGAGTTACAGTGGACGATTTTGGACTGTTTATTTATTTACTTTAATGTTTCTCCTATAATTCAGCAAATATCGAATTTTCGATGATTTTCTCACAGTGTAAACTAAATTGAAAGCATTTCCCAGAGCTTGCAGAAATTTTTCGATAAATTTTGTTGCTCTCCAGAAAATTGACAACAAATTGGTAAGTTTCATCCAAATTTTTTACACTTGCTAGTTCTATTTCCGTTTCTGTTCTACTTCCGTTAAAATAAATTGGTTCTGTTATGGCTCTACCGTAATATCCTTATTTTCAATAAATTGGCATTCTCTGTCCGAAATATCGAACGTTAAACAGTAGTGTTTCCATTAATACCAGCACAATTTGATTAAGCATCGATGGACTTGCGGAAAGTCTGTAAATGTAACAGTTGCGTATTATTCCATCAATTACCATGTAACCAAGTAGAGGCTTACCCATGTCAAACAACAAACCGTCCTACAAATGCAACTAAATTAAATTCAAGTCAATTTATTCAACCGAAGGAAAAGGTTTATGTGGATAAACCGAACGGTTAATTCTATCACTAAACGATTTTGTTATCAAACAAGTGGTCTCTGATCCTGTTTACAACAAAATTTGAATTTGTGCCAATTCGTCGTTGCAGTCGTCGCCAAAATATCGTTGACCGTCTACCGTGTAAAATTAGATAGAAAAATATCAACGATTTTCTTTCAATTAGTTGATCATATCAAATCTTGAACTATTTCAGCTAACAACCACTTAATCTAGTATTTTGTTGTCTAACTATACAGTCCGATATTATCTTGGATAAGAAACAATTTTCTGATTTTCTAAAATTATAAATCACCAACGATATGGCTCTAGAGAGAGATTGCTTTGAACTGTGGATGTTTGCCATTTATTTGTACACCAAATAGAATTAAAAATACCCGCAACTTTTGCAAGCTAAATTGGGACACTTTCAGGTTCCCAACTGGATGTTGAAATTTAGGTCACTCAAAAGAACATCCACAAAAACGATCCAACCTAATTTTTGGACGATTCTATGATGTTTCATCTATTACATTAGGGTACCTTTTAAAAAGCCGGGATTTTTAAGGAAATCCTCGATCAAATACTTATCTCAATGTTGAGGGGAGTTTTACGGCCGGAAAGAAACGTGAATTATGAATCAAATCGGTATCTGATAACGAAAATTAAGCAATTTCTTAAGAATACGCAAATGTAATCACAGATTTAATTGAAACTAATTGGGAATTTGTACAAATTTCTCCAATTGATTATAAATAGCGTGATTTCTGGTCGTGATTGGAACGAATTCATCAATTTTGCAACCATAAGAATCTGTGGTTTTGACAAATCCCACGACTGAAAATCATCGATTTCCCCCAAACTGTCAATTTAAAGATCAACAACCATTCAATACTTGCTGGTTTTCTTCTACTGAAATTTCCATTTGTTTCAATTCTATAAACATGTGTGAATTTTTTCTAGTTCTCCCAATAGTGCTCTATTTTTATGCAGCCGACGTTAGAGCAGTCGTTATCTGTCCCAAGGGTTACCTTTAATTGTAGCTACTTGTTTTCTACATTCTCTCGAGATAAAACCGGCAAAAAGTTTATTCTTGGGAAAAACCTTACAGTCGTACAGAATTTGTGTTGGCTGATTCTTAGCAATACAAGACGACAATCTAATACAATTTGTTCCAAACTGTTGTGGATTATTGTCGAATAAAAAGCGTCTAAATACCCGATGTATGTAAGCAATAGAAACTAAATCTAACTACATTTCTACCATTGAAAGAAACAAGAACTAAGGCTGCTTTAAAGGATTATTGTTACATCGATTCAAAGCTTCTTTGTTTCGAAAGCGAAAGAGTTGAACGGAAATGTTGACTCGACAGTAAATGTGTACTACATTTCAACCCTCTTTTCTTGCTAAAGAAAGTTATAATTGAATTTTGTTCAAATTAAAGCGCTAATTATTCTCAAACAATCCAACACGTCTAAATTACAATTCAAATAGAAATCAAAAGGAACAGTAATCTTTACGAGTTCCGTTGAAAAATGAACAACATTTTCACAAGTGAAAAATTGCCAATACGTTTCAAGAAAAATGGAACAAAACAACCGGACAGCTAATCTTGTTGAGCAATCAAATTATTCAGAGAGAAAGCGGATAAAAACAAGAGTATAAATATGAACTGTGTAGAAGATTTGGGGGAATATACGAGGAAAAAGTTTCAGACTTGGGATTTGAAATGCGTTACAGTAATCGAGAAAAGAGGAATAAACAAAATTGATAAAACAGTAATTGGCAGGGGATTCCAATGAGGGCTGGACTAGTATTATTGACAAAAAGTTGAATCTTCGATCGACGATTTCTCCCGTATTTTGCACCCTAAAATCAAGTTAAAAAACCATTTAATTGTATTGAATTTCAAATTTCAATTATAGCCCTGGAAATAATTTAGAGAAAAACGGAATATTTAGATGGAATTTCCCATATATAATACAAAAAATCCGTTATCGACAGTGTAATCTGAAGAGTCAATATAATAAAGTCAATCCCCAGCAAATTTCAATAACTCCTAATCATAGACTAGATCAATAGAGACGATTAAAAACATCTTCACCAACTCAAACTTGAAAAAGATGATAGATAAGCTCATTGTTCGCTAAATCTGCCACTTCTACTCTTTCAAGACGCAATAAATCAAGCTCAAACTGCACACGTTTTTCAATATTGGAACTTATTGAGTTGTATTGCTGACCACGAAATTTAGCGATCAAGAACTCATCAACAACTCTGATTTATATCTAAACATATGAATTCATGTACTAAGCAATATCGTTTATCATTAGTCAGTTGACAATAATAGAGACTTGAATTATGACCGAATCTAAATATTCAGTTATCATCGATCTCGACTATACGAGCACAATTTAAGACATCCCAACAATTTTATCTCCATGGATATTTAGAGTAAATCAATAAACCAATTAAATGGATGCAATATCTTCCAAGATAATACAAATAAATCGCTCTATTTGTCGGACGAAACAAAAAAGATCAGCGCTAAATTATAAATAAGACACAACTCGTTATTAATGTAACCTGTCGAGGTGTATAAGCCGATTTTGGCCCGACTTTATCGGAAAAAAACCCGCACAAAAACCCTATGTCGGTGGAAATATCCGAAGAGAATATCCCCGAAACTAGATCAATATTCCTAATGTCTTCATTAGCGAAGCCAAAACGTTGATAAGCAACTCTTCTATTGTAACTGTACGAATTACAGGTGCGATTTATCTCAAATGTTTACTTAGAATATGAATTTGTAGCTAAATTTGAATTGATTATAATTTCAACAATAGAAACTGATGATCGTCTCTACCGTTTTCATCCTGATTAAAATTCGTTTGCTATCTTGAAATTGATAATTTTAACGAATGATTGAACTTTAAATTAGTAATTCGTACCGAGAAGATAAATGGTGGATTTGTTGGAATTCTTCAAAAATAAATGTAGAAAAACTCATCAATAACAACTGGAGAGAATAAAATTGTGAAAAATTGACACCGTATATCATATTTTTCAGGTAGTTTCATCCGAATAACAATAATAACAGCCGACAATGTTTCATTTTTCTTATTTTACAGCAACACTGTGAAGGTAGAATCGATTTCTTTTTAGGCTAAATTCTGTTAGAAAATTCGTAATGAAAACTGAAAGTTTTTGTAAGACACGGTGGGAAATTGTAAATTCACAACTAGAGTCGACAGTTCGATTAAGATTTACGTTGTAAATCGTCAAACAATACGAAAGTTTCCTGAAAATTTCCAAAGCTATTACAACATTCGCTCTACACGATTTCTTCCAATAGAGAAAACGATGAAAACTTGAACTGTTTGTCTATTTAATGGAAATATCAACAATTTCTATGCTTCTATTTTCCTCACACTATCGATATTATAATAATCCAACTGTTTGATATTTTGTGAAGACAAGTATTGTTGTACGTGATTGTATTCGGGAATCAGCCGGCATTTATTTAAATTCTTCTGTACGGTTTTTGCTTTTCATTTTACTACCCTCTATCCTATCGTTGGTTTCTTCCCAAGACTTACCACAAGGGAATTGGAATTTCATGTAAAAGTCTTTGTCGGTTTACCAATTCCAGTTCGGTTCGATTCGAATTTTCCTTCCTAAACCGAATTCTAGTTTATTTGATTTTATATTTTCCATATATTCGAGTAATAAAAGAAAACTGAAAGCAATACGGGTAAACTTGGAAATATCCATCTTAGCTGAGAACTCGATCATAAACTAGAGGAATAGTTTAAATTTTGCGCGTTAGAATATTCAAATTTTCCGCTAAAAGAAGTTATTTGAAAAATGAATATTAATGGAAACTTATTACATTCTTGATACATAATTTAGACGATCTCAACTAATAAAAATTGCGATTTTTAAATTATGCGGTATAATTTGTGTATTACTGGTTGCAGAAACAATTTGAAATTTTAAACTAGTGACCTCTAGTAGTCAAAAGCTGTACTAAATTAAGACTATAAACAAAAATTCTATATATATAAAATATTTACCGTCTTATTTGTCAAATTATTTGTTTTAATTTCGTATAATTAGCGCAAATTAATCTTTAAAATAGTAGAAAGAACAATTATAGCCACCTGTACTCAGTCGGTACTAATAATTTCTTTGGGGACATTTTTTTTGTCGATAAATAATGTTGGCAGTACAATTACGTAACCGTTGATCTCTCTCTAACGCATATATTCTGTATATCACTCTCTTTTTCTAGCCAACGATACGTCAATATTTCCGCTACAAAGGTTGGTTTTGTAGTCTGGGTTAGAGCCTTTTTGCTCTTGAAAAATCGAAATTTATCACGAAAAAATGTTGTCCAGAGCCTCTATTCTATCAGGTAATTCATAAAATTCGAAAAATACTTGATTTTTCCAATTGTCGAGTATACGTTAAACTTAACCTCACTTTATATAACCTTTATGTAATCTAATTAGATGATCGATTTATTAGGCCAACAGGCGCGTGCTTTGGTGGCTTTTGCTCGTAGTTCAACTACTGTTTCTTCTGCTTGTGGTACCGATAAGAAAGGCCAAGATGGTAAAGATAA
Source organism: Hycleus phaleratus (assembly GCA_013841185.1). Taxonomy (NCBI): domain Eukaryota; kingdom Metazoa; phylum Arthropoda; class Insecta; order Coleoptera; family Meloidae; genus Hycleus; species Hycleus phaleratus. The sequence continues at coordinate 25,647 of JACDRP010000209.1, forward strand.
ATTGTGGCAAAGGCCTATCCGACAAGAGCCAGGTAAAGTCCGTCTCGGTTTCGTCCCAGAGGAATGGTTCCAGTTCTTTTACAAGAAAACTGGCGTTACCGGTCCTTACACCTTTGCTGTCACCCTAGGCACGTACCTAGTGAGCAAAGAAATCTACGTAATGGAACACGAATATTACACCGGTCTATCGTTACTTGTTATGTGGGTAGCTGGTATTAAACTTTTAGGACCTAAACTAGCCAAAGCTTTAGATAAAGAAATCGATGTAAATATTCGATTATAATTGTTGTATTGATAATAATTGTTAAATTTCGATAGGATTATGAAGCTGGTTGGAATGAGAGTCGCAAATTAGAGGAACAACAATTGAAAGATTCGATTGTTGAAGAGGAACGTTCCCAATGGAGTATGGAAGGGCAAAAAATGTTAATTCAAGCGAAACGCGAAAATGTTGCTTTACAATTAGAAGCAGCTTATCGTAGTCGTTTATTGGAAGCTTACAATAAAGTTAAAGAACGTTTAGATTATCAGATTGAAAAGCAAATTGTTGAACGTCGTATTGCACAGAAGAATCTAGTTGAATGGGTTGTTAATAAAGTAAAAGCATCAATAACGCCAGATCAGGAGAAACAGAATATTGAAAAATGTATTGCTGATCTTGCTTTATTAACAAGACCAGGAAAGTAAAATTTTTAAAATCTATAAATCTATAATAACAAACTTATAAACGATAGATGATAAAAATAGAGAATATTTGAATATTTTAAATATTTTCTATTTTCTTTTTAATTTCGTTGTTTATCCTCGTTTTGGAATAAATTTAAAACTACAAACTTTATTCCTAATTATTCCCGGATTTCTACTTTATTCCACCCGAACGATCCTAAATAGAATTAATTTGAAAAAGTTGAAATTCTTTGTTATTTGTAATATTGAATTCCAAGTTTCCATGTAATTCAATATATCTTCAAACATTAATAAATTGAATTAATTTCCATTTCTTGAAAATATTGGAAATTCCCCATCGATCCAATATTTTCCATTTCTTTGTCATTACTATTGGGGACATTTACCTCGGGAAATTTATATTGAAAAATGCTCGAAATTGTTTGTTTTAATTAATTATCGGCTCAATTTCCAGTTCTTCCACGATAAAGTGAAAATATTTTTCCAATAATTGCTAAATTCGATAAAATCATAATGTTTGACGAAATATTGCTTGTTTTTCGAAATTTCCCCCTAATTTAGCGCAATTTCCATCATTTATCGATTATAGGATTGGAAAATTTTGTATATTAACATTTACCCCTTCATTATCACACCTCTCTGGATGCAATACATGAAGTAATCAATTACACCATACTGTGTTGACCATTTACGATAACCCTGACTTTAATTTCCATTAATATTAAACGTATAACATCCCTTAATCCGCGCCAGATTACTGTTGATAATCAAGTGAATAATTAAATAAATAATATATGAAAATATGGAAATTTACACGTTAGAAATCGTATTGCATCTATTCAACTCGCATTAAGAGTCATTAGTGCAAATATTAATGCGACTTTTAGGTCGAAAGAACCGACCACCTGCTCTCTTAATGGAGTTGCAGTGGAATTAAAATACTGCATTTTAGTATTAAAAAGTTGTTAAAATAACAAAATATAAAACAAGAATCGTCTGGTGAAAATTGAATACGCGGAGAAACATTAACAAGAATTCTTATAGGCTCCATTGTCGGATCAATATTGAAATTTTCCAGTAAAATTCGTATTGTTCTCCCGAATACAATTCATTGTTTTTTCTTGTTTTGTATTTTTATCCCCGCCAGATTATAAAATGCAAGTCATTCTGCATTTAATGGAGAAACATAATTAACGGATTACTAAAAAATTCTATTCTACAATTCTTTGAATTTGTACAATACTTGTTTTGAGTTCAATTTATTATAAAATTTTGATTAATTCATTTCTGTAATAAATTTCGAACATTATACTGTATAAAAGTTTTAAACTACATAGTTGAAAAGCTTACAACATGTTGAAGTTGTGGAAAGTTTTAATGCTTGTGGTTGAATATAAACGAAAGCTTCACTAGTCTTACAAACACAAAGATAGAGTCGGTTTTTTCCTTGTTTGATATGTAGAAAAGTTAAAGTCTGATATTTTAACAAAATTCAGATATAAACAATTCTACAACATTAATGGCTATTCTAGAAGTTGATAGAAAATTGTTGATTTAATAAACGTAAATATAGACGAATTTTGAAAGTTCCCTGTTTGTTGTATAGTTGAAAGCTTATTAAAAATTCAACTAAACTTTCAATAAGGCGAACTTTTTTAATCATGCAATACAACTCTCGATAAATAATCAACATTAACAGTTTCTAACTCAAATAATCGAGAATAGTCTGATTAAATTGCCAAGAGAACGAGATATTTTCGAAAATTTACCTGCAACTATCACAAAGACTATATTAATAATTTCATGTGATAGTTTAAATAGAATTAATTTCCATGATTGCACAAATGTATAAGGATTGAATGAAGGGAATAATCTGGTTTGATTTCCTTTTGAAATCTCCATTTCTAAATCCTATAATTACAAACACTATTATCAGTACAAATTGTTATAATTCATCGGATAATCAGATAAATTGAATTGAATAAATCCAGCGATTTGAAAAATATTGATTTGCAGGATTTGGCGAAAAATCGCTTCAATGTCAGGAATTTCGCCAACCGAAAGTGTCTTTAAAACGATCAAAAATAAGGTCCTTTCAGTGACGGCAGATAAATCGGGTTTATTGATTAGATTAGAGGAATTATTGCTTCATCTTTGAGTATTTCCCCAAAAGCTGTTTATTAAGTTAATTTTAATGGACGTACAATTGGGTTGGTCTTCAAAATCGATAGAAGGGTGGTTGTTGAAATTGTAAATTTAGCGATAATGTAAAAATCGCAATTTTTCAGCGGTTTAAACAGGAATTCGGCGTCAAAATCGATGTTCAAAATTGTCTAGACGCTCAACCGAGAGAAATTGTGAAAAATTCATCACTATATCGACACAAAATCGATAATTACCGTCACATTTACCAAATTCGATGCAAATAAATAATTGTAAAGAAAATCAAAGGCGGTAACAGAATAGAGGGTGGAATATCTTAAATTTGGTTATATTTGTTGACGGTTTTACCGCGTGTACGAATTTCCGTGTTGTTTTTCGATATAAATTATTGAAAATATTCTCCCCGGGGTTTTTTCCAATATTCCATCAGTTTTCAGTTGAATTTCACGCTAATATCTGAATTTTAATTATTGTCTAAATAATAAACGAAGTATTCTATTTGAGATTCGCCCGGTAGCTGCGTAAATGCGAATATAGGGCGGAACAATATTAATAACTAATGTTGAATCTATAGAAAATGTTGACGTGTGACTGAAAAGGGACTTTCATTATTTTTGACTGACACTGAATCGATCAATAGATAGCATTGATTATACGTGGAATATTTCCAAATCGACATACAAATATTGACACTTTTTATAAATAAAATTCAATAATAATAAAGAATAGGGGTCAACAAATATTGTACAACCCTCTACTACTTCTTCACTTAATGAATAAGGGTCTGGGTAGTCTACAATCTATAGAGGGTGCAGGAGGTATTGTTCACTCGGCTTGGATTCAAAACGACAGGAAGTTGTTAAGTCAAGGGTAGATGTGTACTTTGTAGATGCTAGTTGACAACAACAGTCTGAAAATAACGCTCCCCAACAGGGTGGATATTTACCATCAACTTAAAAGAAAATAATAGAACAACTACAAAGGATAAATTGGCGTTATCCAAATTAAATATCAATTCGTTTCAATATCCCCCAGTCGAATTAATTATTCTATTTTGATTTATGTTTAAAATCCGATCGTTGGGGATTAATTCTTAAAACCGGTTCAAACGTACGATTGAAAATTAAATATAACGGTGGAATTTTATAGTCTTATCAGCAATTCATCGTCATCATCATACAATCATCTCTATTCAGTTCAGAAATCAATATCGCCGAACGGAAATTTATAGAATTGCCCTCGAAAAAATTCATATTTTAAAACTATCGATCAGCTCTTATTATATTTCAAACCATTTAATCGAAATGGGATTTTCTCTAGAAAATGAGCAACGACAGTAATTCAATCGATGTAGTCAAATTGAGTTAATTGTTTTAACGATAAAGTTGCAAATTGAAAATTGAAGAAAATGTAAAAAAACCTTAATTATTTTATTAGGATTGTCGAAAACGGTTTCTAAACACCCAAAATTGACAGTTTAAATGATTTCATTTCCGCCCTCTTCTCTATAACAGTCCGATCGACTATTCTGCACCATTTGCTCGGTATATCCCTTCAACTAACCGTTGATTTGGTCGTCGGACGGAGGTTTTCCACATAATCGAACCGAATTTCTTTCTCTGTACACTTCCACCTATCTTCTTATTCGAAAACATAGAAGAGTAGCGTGTCCTTTTTGTCTACCAGTTCAATATAATGTTGTAATTCCACAACATTGTTTTTCTTTCAGTTAGTTTTCAGCTGTGATCTGTATTGACATGTTGTTTGTTTTGCTCGTGGCACAGTTCGAGTTTCACTGTTATATAAGCATCGATACTCAATTAAGGGATATATTTCAAGCTCCTCTAGGGGATGAATTGTACCAAACGAGACAGAAAAACCGACTTTCTATTTCTGTTAAAACTACCAAATAGATTTATTTATAAACTGTAAACTGGCGAACATTATTAATTAATGTTGTTTAATTTATAGAATAACCTAGCCATCAATCAAATTAAGTAAAACTGGAAATAATTCCATTTCAATTTATAAATACGCATGTTGTTTTGTTTGCTCGAATAAAAATAAAACTGGAAAATTAAATTGGATTTTAATTTTAAATTTGAGCCATGAAAGAGCGTCGTTGAATCGAATTGATTCTAAGATTTCAATAAATCTCGAATATAAGCGAATATATAAAGATTTCTAGTAATATTTCAAAAATAAAAATAAAATAATTTGAATGCAATAACTCTGATGACTTGTCCATCAAATATAATCAAATTCTAGAAATTTTTTCCACCATTTCGATTATCCATCTAAATAATTCCTGTTAATATAAATTCCATTGATCCTCATCTGTACATCTGGCGTCGATACGAATATTGGAAATTTCACGATTACATTAAGAAATTGAATATTTACGAATTGATAAATGCATCTATCATTAATAGTAACAATAATGTTTGGAATTATAAGCAAAAATTGAAAAGACTTATAGTCTATGTTGATAGCTACAGGCGTTTATAACTTTATGATTACTTTTATGTTTATAGCTAGTGTTGAGAAAATTTTAATAATCCGTCCTGACTAACTCTAATATCTTTCATGTTCTATAAAAATGATAAGGGAATAGACGTTCTTTTATTAGGTGTTGAATTTGATGAAGAAAATACATAAAATAAGCTACAGATTGGATTAATAATCTCCTGATTTTATTCGTATAATTACCGGGCGATTTGCAAAACTAGCGCTTGGTAGCTCGATTGTAAATCAGGAATCACAAAATATTTTTCGTTCTTTATTGCTGAATCTTAGAAAAACGAAAGAAGTGAACAGATTATAGAAATAAATGATTATTCATTCGAGATCAATCTCAGAGAGTCAGAGTGGTATTTTGAGCTACGAAGTTCTAATTCTCCTAAAACTTTCCCTAAATATTGTTCAAATTATTCCGCAATTATACAAGAATGTCTAGCTAGCTTCTTTATCTAATAATCTTTTAATTATGATAAGAATAGCATTCAATCGTTATTTGAGATGAATTTCCGATGAAGGGAGATTGGAGTGGTTTAGCTGATTTTCGATCAATGTTTTGCAACTATTTGCAATTTCTTGGCCAATTCTTGAGTCGTAAAATTTAGCCCTTTTAAATTACGTTATTTTGCTTTTACTGTAAGTTCTCCTATCAGTTGCAATTATTTGGCATTTTAACGATTTACAGGAGAGTTCCTGAATAAGTTTTTGGCTAAATGACTCAGAATAACGTTAGTTTTCTTCGCTTTCTCTCATTCCATTCTAGAAAAAATTCAATCCTCCAGTCATTCTGAATCATTTGTGGAAATTTCGCCATTATTTGGCCAATTTTGAAATGAGCTACGAGGTCCAAATTTCGCTAAAATAATCGCCAAATAATAGCAATCGCTTTAAGAACTTGTAGCGCAGGCTGAGTTAACGTTAAGATTTTAGATTTTCGCCTTAAATCATCAGTTTGTCTGTCGAATTTGTTACTAAAAATAAAAAGGGCATTTAAATCAATTTTCAAACTAAATTATAGTCTTGAGTCTTATAATCTGATTAAATTATGGTGAAAAATTACAGATTTTAGGGAAGCAATATTTTGAGTGATTTTTGAGCAATTTCTCGCCTTAATTTGAATTTTGCTATCGATTGTGGACGTCTTAGAATAATTTCAAAGCTTAATATTGTTTTATGGAAAAAACTTTATAAAACCAGGCGATTTTATTCAGCTTCTTTTAAATTCAACTCGACATAGTACGAAACTTTCAAATAAAGTCTAAATTGTTTTCTGTCCCCGCTTACAATTAACTTTCCTCGAAAATTATCATCGCACTGATGTTTTTAAACAATAAATAACGATAGAAACTTGTATGAAACAATACAATCAACTGGTCGAATTGTTGTATTTACTTTTAGGTGAATTTGCAACATTATTAATCGTCTACAGGTGAACATCGGTGGCTTAAAAGAACGATTACAAAATGGAAAAAGAGCTCCCATGGGAAATAAATCTTAATTTAATCACGTAAAGAAAAGGTTCAGCCCCATTACTTACCCGACAATAATGAAACACCTTAATGATTCAATCGGAAGTTGCACCCTACTGAACGCAAATGACTTACAATCGAAATTAAGAAAGCGCTTGAACTTTTAGATGAGCCGACATAGAAAAATATGCTTTAATAGTCTGATTAATTAGGGTTACCGGTCGTTATCGGAATAATTGATCACGAAGACCTATGTGAAATATACCGGTAAAGTAAGTTAAATGTGCGTGTCAGTTAGACAACATTATCTGCGTTCGTGCGGTTTTGTTGGATTAATTCTATACCCTTTGTGACTGGAGTATTGAATCGATCAAATAATTTTTAGGTGTAGAAAATCGAAAACAATACAATTCGAAATATTCACCAGATATAGCTTACAAATAACCCAAACGGGTCCTATAAAAATAGTGTGATAGTAGTTCAGACTGGAATCTGTACGAGCACATGAGCAGATTTAGATAAATCCTCCTAGGGACACTTCTGAATTCAATACAACTAAGTAGCAAATTACGTGGATGTAATTTAATGAATCGTAGCAGATTTATCTCGATTCGATTAAGATAATTAAATGGACCATTTTACATCTAAATTTACATTTTATATTTTCTTCACAAATGAAACTCGTGAAAAACCGAGTTGCCGCATGAATATTGAATTAATTAATGTAATATCGAGATTATAACAGCCACGTTCAAGATTAATTGCTAATAACTACCCTTGATTCTTGATAAAACAGGCACAGTTTTAATAAGCAGATATTTCGTGTATTTCCTGATAAAATAAACCACCGTTATTTTGTTAGGGTCGCCGAAAATACCCCAATATATTGTTAACATTTACAATATAATAAAACAGTCCATATCTTATCCAACATTGATATACTCAATTGTCGATAAAAAACCAATTTCCTATTTTTATAGAGCATTTTTTCAATCTAAAAATAAGCAATTTCCTCGAATGAAAATTTTTTTAAGTGGAAAAATTTCCTTCCTTTATCTGGTTGTTTTTATTTTTATTTTCTCTATCGTCGTTCGGTTGCTGTTTAACCGTCGACAACGTTTTCAAGCAGTTTGATATTTCCAACGGATGAAAGAGTGAGAGAAAGGGGGAGCGTTTTAGAAATTCACTTCATCAAGCGCGTGGCTAAGCAGCGGGCTTTTTATTCGGTAAACATGGAATCAATAGAATCCTTAAGGGACCCCTCTACAAGACCCATACGCACACTTTACTGATACAATTCATTTGCCGTACGCTTCTTTCACCGATCTATTGAAAATCGGCCTCTAGTTAGGACGGTTTAAATGCGAGAAAAGGGCAATAATTAATTTCGCGCCCAATTGTTTGCGCCGTAGGACAATTTATCCATTAACGTCCATTTTTATTGACTGTATCTGTTAATTTTCAGCAAATTATTTTTTTTATAATACAACAAAGATACCTTCTACTTCCTAACATCTTGCAAAATTAATTTGGAGCCTTATTAAAAAGTTACCTATATTGGATGCTGTGTAATTTAACTTTACTTATCAATATTCGGTTTCAGTCGATGCACAATGAAGGATAATTGTCATATTTGGCATTATTAAAGTCAGAAGCCGGTGATAATGATGGAGGAAGTTGTTATAATCGTAAAGATTTCTACATGCGATGCATAATAATAAGAATTCAAACTCTATTCGTTCCTGTAAATTCAATATAACTCGACAAACTAGCAAAAATTCCTATTGTACATACCGAATTTCAGTCTATTTGCGCGAAAATTAATTCCCTAATTCAGTCCTTGTTGTTAACAAAAACTAACTTAAGACTTTAAGTGGCAGCTGAAATATTATTGAACAACAAACAAAGACTTAGCCCAAGATGATGCGTAACAATAACACCATTGAGTGCGAGATTAGTAAAAATTAGGCGAAAATTTCCGTTACAACTACCAAATTTGCGCCTTAATTCGGCTCTTGTTAGTAGAAATTCCCTTAAGACTTTAAGCTAAATTATTGAGCGATAAACAATAAAGATTTGATCCAAATAAAGCGGAATTTTGTTGCACGCCAAAATGGATTGTTAGCTCTTTTGTATTCTTCATGTAAAATTTCCAAGTCTTAATTTATTCGGCAACCCTGAGTTAATTCGAAAGATTTGATTGTTTAAGAGAGATAAATTTCAAGGCATAGTCGTTTCAACGAGTGGCATTAATTTTGGCGGTTGGTGATAGATGATTGTCGGCTTTTCCGTGACTGTTTCGTGTTCATAAACGGTCATTTTAGAAATTTTCAAATGGTGATTGTGTCACAAATTTCTTTATTGCGTCGACTCTTCGGTGAGAACAAACAGAAAAATTCAAGTAAGGCAACGAACATGGCTAGAAATATAATGAGAATTGAGTAAAAATTACGAAATAAACGAATATGGAGACAGGAAATAGTTGGAAAAAATCCCTTGCCAAGAGCATAGTAAAATATGGACCAGTAGGGAGAAAAAGTCCCGGATGTCCGAAAAACGTTAAATGGAAATAGACAAAGTTTAACTGGCTTTCCTGGGATTTATTTATCTATTATTGTGATTATGTCGATTTAATTTAATAGATTGCCAAAATTCAAATGTATGTCGTCAATCTGGATTGTTGAATAAATCACAGCCGGTCAATGACGTACGATAAATCGGTGGTGGTTACTATGGTAGCTGCAGCGTAGTAGTACTCTCTTCTTCAAAACTTTACTATAGAATAACATCCATTCAGTAGTGAATGCGCAGAACTACGACCACTGAACACTTTCCAACTCTGTCGTCCGTATTCCCATCGATTTACTACCATCACGTTGACAGTAGAGTATTCTTTTACAAAAGAATTTGATTATTGTAAGATTTATGGCAGAAAATTGAACGCGTTGTAATTTTGGTGGAGGCGCCGGGCCAATCCATAATTCCATTCATCGCATCTTTATCGATTTATCTCAAATATCTATCGAGTAATTTTAATTTTGCTTATTTTGAATTTTTTAACATCCAGATGGTGGCGTATAGGCACATTATTGGCAATACTACTGGTAAATTTCGAAAATAATTAAACTTTATTAATACAGTAAATTATATCGCAACAAAATTAATTTTAGATGACTATTAGTATCGATTATCGATGATAATTATTGGAATATTTTATAATTGTGTACCCCCGAGATATCGAACCTTCTATCTCAAGCGCCATATATATAAACGTGTACGTGTGTATATACAAAGATGATGGACCAGTTTTAGGCATGCCTCGATTTTACACCCCTTGCAGGAGCTGAATCGTGCGCATATCCCTCTCGCATGGCCAACAACATTCTAATATAAACTGAAATAGTCGGTGTTGGACTGTGTGTTGGTATACAAAATCATCGTATCTTTATTTCTAATTCCATGTGTGTGATGTTGATAATGATCATGGTATGATAATATGGGTTAAAGAATATGATAAGAAGTTTACCGATCGTATGGTGCTGGACTGCGCTACTATTTCGAACAGGTAATTCGAATTTTAATCTTACTCAAAATTTAGACGGCAATCAAATTTTTAAATTATAATAACCCATCTATTAAATCTGCGCGTTTTTATCGTAATAATCACAATTATTGTGTGGTGGTGATAATAAAAAATAGAGGAAGTTTTATTGCATTTTTGGCAACTCTTTCGAGATTTAATCAGATTCTTTCCCATATATTGTTAAAATGAATTAGAGTATAGTGATACAGTATCCTAGCGTGGAAAGCTTATTTTATAAGCCTCTCAAAAAGATAATGATGGTCTTTTTATAACCACCACTACGGGATAGAATTAAGCTTAAACTTAATAACTTTACCCGAAATTTCCGGTGTAATTTTTAAAAGGTCAATTAAAATCTTCTTAGAGTAGGTAAATACATTATTATAGGGGATAAATTAAGAAAAATCGCTTGTAGAAAATATATGATGGAATTTTCAGTTAGCGTACCTTCAGTAGAACATCTATTTTCATTTATTCTAGCAACTTCAGCAATTTCGCTATTATATTCTTTCCACATATACAAAAAAGACGCAAACAAACTGGCAGCCAAAAAAACCTGGTGTTATAAATTGAACAACATAAAAGTTTAGCAGAAATTGTCAGCATTTACTTTAATCTAGCTTATAGTTTGTGTTGGTGAAAATAGATTGAAATGAAAATGGTACGAATATGGAAGGAAATATGACTGTTTCCGGCGGATCTCACCAGATCGCTTAATAAGATATTGTATAACCGCCATTTGCTAAACCGATACAAAAAAAATAACAGCTACAATAAGTCATCAAGTGAATGAATTATTGAAAAACCCTAATGACAAAAAAACCGCCCTCTGTGCGTTTTTGTGTCGTCGTATTAACGTTGAAAGTAATCATTTTTCCATCTTTTCCACAACTACAATTAGACCTGGAGAGTAGTTTTACGCTTTTCGCTAATGAAAATGGTTCTGGGTTTTTTCTTTTCCATTTTGTGTGCGAAAGAAAATCGTATTTTTGTTACTTCAATTTCGGTTCGGAAATCAATTATAAACTGCATTATCATCGAATTTGTTTAATAAATGTTTGAACAGATTTCAACTACAGACACGGCACGAATTAGTAGCGGAAAAGTTGATTGAAATTGTATTGTCAAGTTTTGTGATCAACTCCTAGTCTAATCCAGAAAAAAATAGGGGAAGAAACAACGTGGAGAAAATAGAGGAGTCATCGAACTTTCTGTTGTTTTGTTGATTACCAGGAACTACCCTTCCGTCCTGCGTTATATCGCCATAACTATAACAAGAAATTTACGATATTTCTATCTCTTATTCGCCTCTTTTGCAATAAGAATTGTTTTGTTGTTGATTGTCAAACGCCTAGTCTAGTTGAGTTTAGTGCACACTGTCATTGATATGCAGATCCGAACTTTTATTCCGTTAGTGAAGTTTGTTTTGAGAAACCAATTTTCCGGACTAGTCGGAAAAGGGGTGGCACACCGAAAGGAGAAAAAAAATGCGAAGTGATTTACAACTTATTTATGTACATATATTGATCTCCCTTTTTAAAACTCGTTCACATTTCCCATCAAAACAAAACATTGAAAAGTGGAGATTGATGGAATGTTTATCTGGCTGCTATAAGGACAATTATAGGGAAAACAAAATGCCCTTTTTTCGTCCATTCGGTTAATAGAATTAATGGTAATTAAACCATGGGGATTTTCTTAGTTGAACGAAACGAGTATTCCCAGTAATTAAAATTAATGTTTATTGTATGTTGATGTGTCTCTTTGGGGTTTACAATATTAAACCTACTATTTAATTAACCAAAGGTGAATAACTTACTGAATAGCAGTACACTGTTTATTAAACATAAAATAATTTAATATAGAAGAAAGGATATTGGGCGAAAATTCGAAAAGATTTGGCAAATATCACGAGAAATTTTTATCCAAACAATGGACTTTCTTATATAGACGATAAAATATTTGGAACTCAAATGAAATTCACATAATAGCAAATCAGACAATGTAAACATAAGAAATTTAACGGAATTTCCGTTCTATAACAGAATACCAAATTATTGACTTACTTCAACAGAATTTCACTTCAATTATTGATTCGCCAGTTGAATTTCTCCATAATAGACCGAATTGTATCAATAAAGAAAGTTTTAATCAGCATATTCGATCGAAAGTGTCTCTAAAATTGAAGTCAATTAAAAAAAACAACTCATAAGTTGTACCTGTTAAAATCCAATTTCAATTAGGAATTTATTCTACATTTATTTTAACTGTTATCGGAGAAATTCTAATGAGAGATCCTACTACATCAGATACGATGTATTTTTAGCACAGTTAAGAACAAGTAAATGAGAAAAGTTTGTATTATCAGGACGAATAACAAAGACTAATTTAGCATTAGTTAAACTTACCGGAGTTTGGAAAAAAATATATTCAAGTTTTATAGAAAGAAAACTCAAAACTTTGTGTATAACTTACTATAGAATTAAGTCAAACAATTTTTATCTATATGATAATTTAAGTTTTGCGGCAAATTTATGAGCGAATAAAGTGAATTTGGCATTAATCAGACTTCTAGAAAGGCGTCCAAATAGCAAAAAATTGCAAGTTCAATTTAACAGCGCTCGATGAGACGCATTTTTTATAATTTCGATCGATTACCGTGACAATTAATGGTCGATTTAAGCGTGAATAATCCGTTAAATAAATGAGAAATTTCTAGTAGAAGAACTACAAACATAACTCGATTGCGTGTGTTAATTAAAACTTGAAGGATATTGGGAAATATTCGTTTTAAAAGCGCACAACGATAAAATTCAAACTTTTTCCCCAGCGATTTTTAATGGAACATATTTATCGCTAACCAGATAGATGAGAAACGTGTCCAATGTCAGATTTGTTAAAAACTGTTTGTTACACGGATCGATTTATGGGTGAAATTGTTATCTAAAATTACCAGTGAATCCAATTTCAAGCTACCGATCACTATAATCACGCGTAATAATTGGTGATTATTTGTTGTTGTAATTGGACTTGTTGAAATGAAGATCGAGTTAAGATTCGAGTTTTTTCGAAATGGCGTTCGATAATCCGTTTAGAATCGTAATTGTGCGGTGTATTGGAAAAATATTTGTCATTTCGATTCGATTTTTCCCCTTCTATCGTCGATAGATATCAGTTATTACATTCCGGTGATCAGTGTGTGATCCTTTTAATAAGTTTTCCGGGATAACTTTGAGAAATATTTTATTTAGCTTTCCACATTACACCAACAATGTGGTTAATTAATACTCTTCACAAAAAAAAACTCGCTTTGTAATGTTGGCAAATATAAGCAATTTTTTTAATTATCTATTGTTGTAGTGGAGTTATTTTTGTACCTCTCTTATTAGAGAGAAATTGAACTTTAAAAGGTTTTTTTTTTGATAATATCAACCACTACCGGTTCTATTTACAAGTTGTATGAATAATTTGAATTTACTGTAAATGACGTAGGTTGAGTGATCTGTTAATTTTGCGAAATAACCGTTAATTAGTTAATAGAATTAGTACCTTTAGGTTCACCTTAGTTTAATTGTGTGTACATGTGTTGCGTACAATAAAGCTTAATGCCGAATTTAATACATATTGAATTCATAAATAGAATAGGATTCAACCTCAATATATCCCTTAGACTTGGTAATTAGCGCGTGCTCTTGCATTATTTTAGAAATTCATCAATGCAATGATTACGCCGCTAGCGGCTATTAAGTTCCACTAATGAGGCTGCTGTATTCTAAACCAGTACTCTTCAACACTTCCTCCCACACTACCATTACTCTACTATTATATCGCACACATATATATACTTTTATATCTGTTATATCTCTATTTTTATAGTCATCTAGAAAACTCCTCGTACTGTTACAACTCTACAATTCTGATTGTAATCTTAGATGATGATGATAATGCACGAGGATTTCGCTACTGAACTCTTTAGTTAACCAGTCAGTTGAATAATTTCAAAGGGCTTTCATTAGTGGGGATTTTTCTTAGGTTGGCTACAATACGACATCTCAAATTTCACACATGGTTCTCTTAAACAAAACAACAACTCGTCTAATTTTGACTATAAATACAAATCAATAAAGCTTGCAATATTTAAAATTAACGTAGAAAATAACGGATAAAATCCGGGGTAAAACGGGAGAATAGAGGGTAGCAACAATTCATGCATGAACTGATTCCAGTCGCTGACTTAAAAGATTTCCAGCTTTAAAACTGAACGGGCTTAATTGTTAATATTAGTCGAAAAAATTCCATTATTTCCAATACACTTTTTGTGTTTGAGTGTGGCGTGTCTGCATTAAATCGGAAGCTTAAATTGTTCTTTTTCGTTTAATCTATGCTAGTAGATTTACATAATAATTTAACCGGAATTTGAATTAATACATTTTTGTACGTGTAATCAGTAGATTACGACTAGCAGAAATCATAAAAAATCGTTTGAACGAGTAGAATCGGTATTTATCATTGGATTAAAAAATGGTGGATGCGCCGGGCGAGGCGCTACTACAAAAAAATTTATCCTATATTAATGATTCGCTATTATCCGAATTCTGGGAAAAATTGGCTAAACATTGGCTTAATCTAGAGTTAGTATTTTTTTTATGGTTTATAACTGTAGGGCACGCTAATTTTTTGCATAGAAAATCAATCGGATCACTTTGTAGCTGATTATTGAATATATGTAGATATTTCTACCAACTACAAAAATACAATCGAAATTTCCATTCCTTGTACGCAATAAAATAAAAAATATTCGTTAATTATCACCTGTAACGCACGATACACGTTCATTTTCCGGCCGCCACACTTGTGTCTATATTTGAAATTTAATACCAATTAAATTTTATAATTAAATATGGCGCGATGTGTGAAAATTCGAGGAATTAATTTTTCCATCAGTGTCATTAATCATTCGAGAGACAGAAATAATAATAAAAAAATTGTACAACACCGACCGGTTTACGTGTTAACCTTTATTAATTAAAATTTCCACCGGGGGGAATTCGTAGAATTTGGAAAACTGTACGAATTGTAAACAGAAATACAACTTCAAAGCCATAATGAACACTTGTAGCCGTATCACTGTTGTGTTTGTTACAATAAATGGAAATAAAGAGTATACGTCCCTGGTGATTTAGAGGTGTTATGTCCAGTCCTTCCTTTATTTATAGCGGTAGAGTAACTGTTCTAAGAAGTCGACGAGGAATTTGCAAAATTCAACATTAAATTCTTGAAATTTCCAAATAATCTACAAGAGACTCAATTTATTTAAACTGCCCAACGTAACAATTTGTATTGAATTACAAACAAATATAACGCTCACCTTTATTCTGATTTTAATGAAATATCATTCCATAGAAGCCAGTAGTTTTAATTATAACCGAAGCTTTGTTTAAAACCATTCTACCGGTTTAAGGCTTTTTTATTTTCGTTAAAATTCAAAAGACGTATTGTTGCCGGATAGAGACTAAAAAAAGCGTAACACAACGAACAAAAATATCAAAAATTCTATTAATTTGTAACGAAAAACAAACCAACACGTAACGTACTTTGTTTCTATTTACCTGTTCCATTTTAAATAAAGAAAATTTACATTGCCGGCAAATTGAATCAACGTACCTGAAGGGGAAAACAATTCCGTATGACATTTACACGATGAATGACCTATAAAGAACAACAGTCGAGTTTATTAATTGTATTTAAAAGTGGGAAAATTCTGGACAAATAGAAATAAATAAAGTCGAATTAGCCTCCGTCTATTGTTGAATTTTTATTGAAATAGCAATAGGGGGCAGTTTAATTCAGAAAACACACCCAGTTTGTGCACGCAGTCTAAATTATTCACTTATACGTTGAAAGGTGCATTAATATAATTAGATTAAAATATTTACAAGACACAATAGAAATTCTATCGGTTTTGTAATTCAATTAATACAAAACATACCTTCTGAGGTGTTTTTTTTTTTGAGGAGAAATCGCAAAATAACGCAAACAGCAATTTAGAATCACATATATGTAAATATGTTTGAATAACGCGAATAAATATAGCAGGCTACCAACATTTATAGCTACCAATAAAACATTCCCAATGGTTTAATATATTTCCATCGCCTAGTGTGTTTACTGCCTTATTCCCTCTCTTAACAACTATCAATCTAAGCAAATGTTTCGCTTTACTGCCGAACATTCTGCACATCTCTAGAAATTGTTCCTGTAATTGATCAAAGAGTAGAAAATTCGAACATAATCACGAAAAAAATACGAAAAAGTATCCTTAATTAGCCGCATTTCTTCTTCGTTTATGTCGTTTTTGTTGCCCGAACTAGATCAAGATGTTATCAAATGGGCAACGTACAATTCTCTAAATAGTTCCAAGTTTTATATCTATAAAGTTCCATCCCAGAACACTTATCCCTACAGTATGCGACAACGAAAGGAAATATTATATTTACCACTTATCCGACCCGTTTTTTGCTCCTCTTGTTGTATCGAATAGTTTCCGTTTACCCAACACATATATTAAAGGGAGTAACATAATATTTTATTTGATAAAAAATTCTATACGGACGTCTGCAGAGAATCAATCTATCAATTTTCGATTTATTTACGTCAAGTACTTGAATTATATATCGATATAGTTGATGGTAAGATGCATAGCGTTACGACTAGACAATAATCGAGCGATGAAGTCGATTCTAGATAAAAAAATACCAAAAAAATTCGATTCTTGAAAGGAACATGAACGTGAAAATCTTCTTTAATACTGTTGAAAAATGGAAATTTTGTGTAAATATGAATATGAATCTGGCTGAATAAATCTGGTGATTAAAATAGAAACAACCACTTGAGTATTATTTCTCATTACCGGGCCCTATCGTTAGAATTTCGTTTCTCCTCAACGATCTCTACAAAGAGTTTAGAGATGAAACAGTCGAGCGACATCTTAAACATTCAAGCTTCTTTAACGCATTTTTTCTGAGACGGTTTCCGGTGCTCGACAGCCAAGCTCGAGCAAGCATTTCAGGTTTTTTTAATAATGAAATGCATCAAGATCGCACCAAAAGCTGATACCGGTGGTCCATTCGAAAGTATAATTTGGGTATAGGAGCCTCAGAAATAATTTCGCAAAAGCGAAACTCCGGAACTCCGCCAAAAAACGTTTTGCTTAGGCAATATCACTTGCTCAAAAGAATCTTGGGTCGATTCACGAAAATAGTAGTATTGTGCAAAAAGTGTTTTTGACCAAGTCTCCGATGAGTTCCGGGGCGTTTAACAGATCCTCAGAATATTTTATTTATATAGTTTATATAGTTTGCCCTCCATATGATATATTGTTCAAAATTAATACAATTAAGAAGTTAGTTTGGTTGTTCTAGCACTGAGAAGCTCAGATATCGTAGAAATTGATTAAACTTCAAACGACAAAATCCGGATATTCTAACATTGAATATCACAGACAATTTCTAATAAAAGTACTATAAAATTTTTAATCAATACGCTTAAATCACATGTAATGGAGCTATCATGTATGAGATCACAAATTTATCCTTCAACAATCAAAAGAATCAATTGAAAAGTTTCTAATATCAAAAGATCGAGCAACAATAAAGCATGAAATAGGTGTATTGTTTTATAATGGCCAAATAGAATTGACTGAAAAGTCGAGGAATTGTCTTTTATGCTCCTTGAATCGTTATCTTGCTATAGGGAGGTGAATTTTTCAATTTAGCCCAACATATTAGAATAAAGAGATAATGAAACGTATTAAAGTTCAACTATGGCAATAAATTTGGGGATTACAAAAGAATTGTTTTGCCGCTTATGTTGTACAATTAAATAGCAGGTAAGACGATTTAAGAAGAAACGATGAGATATTACAAACAATTAATAATAAACGGATAATGGAGTATGATAAGAGAAAAAAAATGAAGCTACAAGGATAAAAAGGAATGAAAGAAATTTTTAATTAATTCGTCTGTACCGAAATACGACATGAAAATCTAATTATCTGCATTTCAATAGAAAACTTTTCTACTAACGAATGCAAATTGGAGTGCTAATTAATTAGATAGGTAATAACGAAAATTCCTCATCACCTTCAAATCGTACGTTCCCCACAAAGACTCATTGAAATATTCGATTATTATTCGCACTATTGAATGATGATTTTTTTTAATGTGGAACAATTTACAGCTTTTAAGCGGACAATTTTCTAGGAACAACTCCCGGGAAATGTTGAAGAGAATCCTAAAAGCGTGACCTATGATGAGAGGTGTATGGAAGGCTTGCTCTCTTTCACTCAACCACCACCACTGCTACCACCGCCATGACTCGTTACCAACATCGATTTCTTTAAAAATGCAATGCACCTCTAATTACTGAAAGCTGGTCAAGCTGCGCACCCGCAGATGGGATTTTTTCTAGTTTTCCAAACAATAATTTTTCTATGGACATTATCGAAAACGTCCATTGGCCGGAATTTACTGTCGCAGATAAACCTATTTTTTTATGACCTGAAAAAAAAATATTTCGCTACTAAATAGGATGAAGATAATGATTCGTGACAGCAGTCTGAGTACGATATTCGATTTCACGCTAAAGAAATCTCATTGTTCGTAACGAGTTTATGAATTTTATTTAGCTTGAAGACGCGACAAGTTTTAAATACGTTTCCAAAAATAATGAAGGCGAAAAATTTTGAGGATACGCAAATATGCATGATTTCGTTCGACATCCTCTAATGAAACCAAAATTCCGTTGTATTCTGTGTTTAGAATTAATTTCATTACAACTTTAGTGTAGTTCAACTATTTATAATGTATGTATAGCTGAAGAAAAAGGGACAACAAAACAAAATCTACCCGTTTTGTTCTTGTCGAATAATTTATGCAAAAGTTTAGAGAACTAGAGTTACGAAAAAATCTACACATTAAATCATATTTATAATTAATGAATTTTCAAATAGAATCCACTTAGGTTGAAAGAATCTATAAAATATTAACAAATTACTAGGCTGCTCTAATACAAAAGTTGTACACAGTGTGCAACTCTAAACAGAATCGAGGCGGAATTAAAACTAAATTAATAATTAACGAAAGAAGTTACAAGAGTCAGTCATTTTAGACAGAGCCGTAAACAACGTACAAGATAGAAGTTTATTCGGGCGGAAAACGATGAAATTTTAAGCGATATTTCGAAAAACCTGGCCACTAAAATAACCAAATTAACTCCAAACAACCAAACATTCTCCGTGTGGGTAATCGATTGGTGAAAATCGCGACACTGCCCGAAAGAAACGCGTTTTAGCCGACTTGCCGGTGAGCTACACAATCCAAATTTTGCTCAAGACCCCTCGCTCGCAACTAATCGGATTTATCTTCAAATTAATGCTTCATAATTGATATGGCCGGCATATTTTTTGTAGCCCATTTCGCTTGACCTATTATCTCGGATTAGAAGTTCGGTTATAGTGTCAAACTTCGGATATCAAGTTGGGTCGTTAATTTAAGTTTCCTTAATGAGAATGTAAAAGTTAAAGTTTTAAAAGTTGCCCGACTTGCTACTTTAACGCTATACTGTCGTATCAATATCGTTGCATGAATATTGCATCAATGCTTTGAAGTCAACCAAACTAAGTCACCATGGGACGACTATATCGGCCAAAATACACTTTACGAATTTGCAGCATTGGGGAAATAACCAGTAATTCAATTCCATTACCAACAGAATTTATAAATAATATTGTAATTATAAGAAATGTTAGAAAATAGATGAATTTTTGTTATTGACGTTTTGTGGTCTTCTTTTTTGCTGTTTTGAATCTTGAAGCTCGTTATTATAACGTTGATAAAGACGTATTTAATGTTGCTTGGAAATTGCACGAAATTACAACGTAACTAATCACCACATTATTGAAGGGAATAAATTGTTAATTTCACTTGCAGAATTTCTGTTATATAATGACAGACAGTAGGTCTATTGATCTAAATTAAGTCACGTACACACACCTGAAAGCAAGACTAGAACGTTTAAACGCTTTAAGTCGGTCGAATCGATTTATATATTCGGTTGAAAAGCCCGTAAATCTCCACAACATAGACCCAATAGTTTCTAAATGATCTATCAATTAGAGACTTACCTATCTAATCGTTTCGGTATAATCCTTACAAGAATTGATGAAAACGTACAAATTGGCGCGGTAGTAACAACATTTATGGGATTTAAACGATAAATAAAATTAACGAACCGAAATACTGTTAGTTTAAATATAAACTTTACGATTGAAAATCCTCGATAAGATGTAATCGATTGATCTTTGTTACGCAACGGCAACGACCTGTCAAGTGTTGTGATAAAACAACCCTTATTCAAGTTCACACAAGATTAACTAAAATCAATTACAACCACTATTTTATGATATAATCAATCAATAAAATAATTTTCAACTAAAACACTCGCCGCTCTCACAAATCCCCATCCTGTATCGATTTGTAATAGCAGACGATGCGAAATCATTAACCAAAATCTCAGCCAGCTACACAAGAGTCATTGATACCACACACAATAATCGGTGATGAGGGGCAATTATGTTGAATAATTCACCCTATTCGACAGCGCCAGACACCACAGTATTGTCTACTAACCTTTGGTGGGTAATTGAAACCGATCTTGTCCGAAAATTTGTTTTTTACCCCAAACTAATTGAAGCGGAGCGCGATCTTGAAAGAAATTTCGAAGGGTTCAATTGGGAAAGTTTGAATTCTATTTAGATATGTGGGATTTCAATAATATTGTGAATATTACAAACGTCTCGTGCAAATCCACTTTTGATCCAACTAAATCGGATTTAACATGAACGGTTTTGTCGAATCGGAGATACCGCTATTGAATTACAGACGAACCTAATTAGAATTTTCAATTAGAATGCGATTTTTTGAGAAATTCGCTGCTTTCAATGCGGAGATTACCGAATTTTTTCGGCTAAAATCAAACAACATTCGTCATTATTTTGTCAATACATAAACTGATCATCGCTTGTTATGTTACATCAAACCTACCCCGTAAACATAATAAAATAAATACTCATTATGCATTCAATAACAAGGTGTATTAACTGTAAAACGGCTTGCCTGTTCCAATAAGATAACGTTGATTTTTTCTAAAAAAAGACATGTTTATCCGTTATTACAAAATTTCCTCATCCCTATAAGCTTCCAGTTTTCTTATAGACAACATTTATTAGCAAAAAACTTAAAAAAGCTCCCTTTTAATATTTCTTCTTCGAAATAATCCGGCAAGAAGACAGCAAAAATACGATAATTATTTCGCGAAAATATCTCTTTTCATACACAAAATAACAACTGTCGGAAAATTTTATATTTCGTATTCTGCAACTTACAAGTGACACTAAAAGATGAAATATACGTTGACATTGTACACGTATTTATCTCACTCAAGTCTGTACTAAATTCTAAATTGCTTTCAAAATGCAGGGGTGGAGGTAAAATCATAATAAAGAAAGAAACGAATAAAGAAATACGAAATTAACCAGGAAATAAAAACAACGGCAATTGCGGAAATTCTTTTTTATAAATTCAAAGATAAAATCGAGTGAGACAATTTCTAGACCGATTACTTTTCTAATTAATTTCTTTGGAAATTACGAAAAATTAAAACAAATTCATAGAACATTTAATCCTAGTGGAATGTTTCAACTCACTATTGAAAGCCATCGAATTCCAAATGGGGACTAATAAATTATTGATTTGACTCGTAATTTCATTTGAATATTCATTTTTTGTTTAATAGAACGATCAAATTTGAGTCGACAATCTTTCTAACAAGGCGAAATTGGGAATTCTAAATTAAATTGCTGCTCCTTAAATCAAGACCGTTGCAAATAAAAGAGTATGTGCTGCCGTGAGTTATATCAATGGTGAAGAATCGTTTGTTCGCTTGAAAGATTTCGTTTTTTAATGGAAATTCATCACAAAAGAGACAGAATTTATTGCAATTGTCACAAGTATATGTCGTGTATTCATAGAAAGATAATTGGAACAAAATAGAAGTTTTATTTATTGCACTATTTGTAATATTTGCATCGAAGGGCCTACTAACAATACAATAGATGAATATTTTTGAGATTTATTACAAGGAAACAAGAGAAAATTGTGTTTCTTCTCTATAGATATGAATTTGCTTGATTTGAGAATAGAATAGAATCGAATATAGAATAAACAATCGAGAAAATTCGTAGTGAAGAAGCTATTTTAGTGGCCTGTCAGTAGAGAAAATTCCACAAAAGGTAGTAAAAGTTATACGGTAAAGTTTCGTTACAAATACTCAAAATGACAGTTTTGAATTATTCATAAAATTGCAGAATTTCCCCCTAACGAAAGAATTCTTTGATTTGACAGTTGTATAAGGATCGTGTTTATTTATGAGACAATTCTACAGTTGATAAGCTCAATTTTGATAGAAAATTTGCCTTATTGTAATTCAACAATGAAAATCAATTAAACAGAGCTTTTTATAAATTCAAACAATAGTTGAATTTAAAGCTCCCATTGTGACCATTTAAAAATGTATAATTTAGTTGGAGAACTATTCGAAAAATATTTTAAGGGACTTGAGAGAACGTTGACGAAAAGTTGTAGCTCAGAAATCCGCCAAAAAACGCCCTTCCGGAGGACAATAGCGTGTTTTTCATTATCAACAACAAACATAAAACCAAGAATGACTCAAAAAATCTCGTAAAATTGATTTCTTTGGTTTTTTACATTGTATCCTGAACAAATGTGAAAATTACTTCTGATAATGAAGATGCGCCTTCTCTGAGCCGTTTACTATTGTTAATTTGATAAAAGACCCACTTTCCGATAAGCTACAAGGTCTAGCTTTTGGTAAAACGCTCTCCAGGGATTTCTCTACAAATTCTCAAAATATTTCTCAAACTACTCCTCAACTAATAGGAGTTATGTTAAAATATCCTACGTTATTCTCCAATAAGTGGCGAGTAATTCGAAAAATGAAGATCCTGTGGGTAAATTTTGAGCTTGGCAGCTTATTGAAAACAGGCTAATTACGTCAAATGACTCACAATAACTCAAACACATACTTAAAAAAAAATCTCTATTGCTTTGTAGAACAAACGCGAAATAATCCTAGTCGAAAAAATCATTTTTTGACCAACTTGCTGAGCTAAGAGGTTGAAGTTTTGCTCTAATAATCTTTAGAGACCTGCTTGCGAGTTGAGTCACCTGCATCCCTTAGGATTTGAATTTTGCATAATTTTCCCAATGCCAGAAGTTAAAAATACATCACCTTATTTGCTAAGATTCTGATCTGTTGACTGGAAAGAATTTACTAATAATAATAATAAGAAAATTGTTAAAGTTAGCGTGATTTAATCTTCAATATTGCAACACCTCTAGGCGATCTCTTAAACTCCTCTAATTGTAAAGCTGTGTCTGAATACAAACATTAGAACGGAAACTTCACTCGAATATCAACATCTTTAGTTGTAGTACGGACTTTGTGGAAATACCCTTTTTATTGATTGATGTTCTAAACAATAGTTTCTGATAATTTTATTTTAACTTATTGTTTGTGGTTTCTGTATTTTTGTCTAACAAAACCAATACAGATATAGAATATGTCGTACTTTTACTGTTTTTGACAGTTTCATCTCTAAAAACTTCCTATAAACAAACTTGACAGGCCTTTGAACCAAAGCCACTACCAATCATCAATAAGCAAACAAATATGGGCTTTGAGTTTTTAAAATAATCACCGGAGAGTTCTTAACTGTCAAAACCACAATTTCTAAATATTATCCGATATACTATTAATGAGAATTTCCGATTGAAATTCATTGATAAACGGATAAAATTTCAACAAATACTTGACCGATAGATCCTAAATTCTCAATTAATCAAACAATCTTGAAGATCTCGAGTGAGATGCGAGTTCACCGGTAAATAAATGACAATGAATGGAAATTCTCGACGGGAATTGTCGCTGGAAGGTATGCAATATCTAACTAGTACTATGTCCACGTAACTCCAGTTAAATGGCATGAAAGCTCGCTATATCCGTGGGAAATTTCCCATAAATTCTTGTAATAATGGAAAGTAATCAAAATAGAATTCTATAGGAGATATTGCATGCATGTATGTAATTAAAAATAAATAAAAAATTCGATTTATGACAACAATTTTAGATTGAAGTTGGAAAAATACAAACAGCTTTTTCCACTGACATCGACAAATTCAACCGTACTGCAATACGGCCAAGAATGCAGTTCGATTTTGGTCAATATTTGATGGACGATTAACGGCATAAATCAGTTGTATGTAAAACATGAAAATCGCTCGAATTTCCACCATTGATCGGAGTTTTAAAACAAATTTTCCATTTTTATAAATGATATAAATCTAGAGATTTCGTACTGTTACAGCTATAATTTTCAAACAAAATCATAACATAAATCAACTGTAAAATAACCAAAAACGTACAACATAACAATTGTGAAACAAATTCGAATCCACACACGCCTAAATACTGTTAATTATCGACTCCATTACACTTAGTTCATTAAATCTTTGAATAAATACTGTTGAAATTAACACAATTCCGATATTAACGTTCCATTTGTGACATTCGAGACAAACTACAGAGCACATTAGGGAGATGACTGAATTTTTTTAAGAGTTGTTGTTGAGAACAACGCAACCGTTTCTTGTTGAATTTCTATTTGCTCGTTTTTGTCGCTTTTAGCCAATAAACGTGCAAGATAATAGAAAAACAAGATTGCCTACAATTGAAAATCTCAAACTGATTTTCTTGTTGATGTTGTCTTAACGTTATTTTTTTTTTGTTGTTATTCCTCTGTTTACAGTATGGAGCGGTGGATTAGATTTACAAGGACCATTATTCCTACATGAACCACCACATAGAATCGAATTTAGCAACAGTTCAGGTGGTAAAATTGATTGTACAGGCCAGGGAAGTCCACTGCCTGAAATTGAATGGATCCTAGCTGATGGTTCTGTCGTACATCAGGTAATACCATAAATATTCGTATTTTTATTCTTATAACGATTGAATGAATTTTGTATAAAATAACACAACCCGGGGGTATTATTCTGATTTTATTCTCATGATAAACGAGCCACTGTTAAAATTTAAAACACGAGTATCTTATTATTCAAAATAGTAAAACTATAGTGTAATAATTAGTTCAAAGTTGGCTTATTAAGTGGTCAATGTGGAAGTTTCTTGTACGATTAAACTTGAAATTAGATCGAAATGGAGAGAGCTTATAAGGAATTGAAAATTGGTACGAAATGAGAGACTTGCACGTTTTTATGCCTTTTACCCAGTTAATTCCAGTGGATGTCTTTAAATATTCTGATTTCTTAGAGACATGGGGTGATAATTTTTCCCTTATTGTTGTACAAGGGACGTTTGAAAATTAATTAAATTGGTGCCACTTTTAACAGCCAAACTCCAACTAAATACAAAATATTTTCCCTGATAAAATCGATTTTTTTGCGCAAATAAAAGTCTAAAAGGTTGCGAATATAAGGAAAACTCAGCATTTAAAATCCCCAATTACGAATTTCTTGTATGGAATTTCCTAATAGTAATAAAAAACAGGCAAGTATAGGAGAAATTTCAGAGTTCGCTAATTTGGTATAATGGGGCAGATTTTCGAAGGAAATGGCTAAATTAATAGAATAAAATAGAATTTAAATGCAAAATCTACTGAGTTGTTGAAATTTTAGGTCTTTTTTTATTATTTTATAATGTCCTACTTGTAATCGACCGTTTATTTTTTAAATTATCTTGCTTTATTTAATTTAATCGTTACCTTAAAAAAATGTCTTTACTTAAGTTCATAACTTCAAAATTTTGACTATCTTTGCCAATTTTTGTGTAATTCTTCGAATTTTTTGAACAAAATAATGAATTTTAATCTAAAGTAATTAAAACAGAAAAAATTCTTACTTGAATTATTTGGATATTCTTCAAACTGGAATCAGAGTAAGACTGGCACTAATCAAATTTGAAATTGTAAGGTTAGAAATTTAAGGGAATTTGGTTGTAGCAACGATAAGTAACAAAACTCCCCAGACGTCGTTTGTATTTATTTCAAATTTCTAATCCTACAATTTGTAGAATTCATGAATTATTTTGGATATAAGTATCTATTTTAGTTATTCTTGATTAAAATAAGTTACTCTATAAAAAAATGATGTTCTTTATTTTCATTAGACAGAAAATTGGCTCTAATATGGTGCAATCTAATCCTTCAATGTTCCATTGTAATGAACTCGTAGAGTAACCCAACTGTAAAGACTCAAAACCACGAATGACAAATCCACGATTAAACTACAGACTGGAAGAATCAAAATTCAAGCTAATTCTTCCATGTTGTCGTCAATAATTTCCTGTAGGATAATAAACAATACAAATCCTTACATATTGTGGAGTATTTGTAAAATTTATTGTACCAAAAACTTGATTATTGCCCCATTATACTATTTTGTTAATCACAAAGTTGTCGATGTTTTTCGTTACTGAACTAACATAAAAGCTTTTGGAAAGTTCCCGTAATGATAATAGCACCGTCGAAGATGAACGGATTCTCTAACAAACCAACTAACTCAACGATAACAACATCGGACAATTCGGCAAGCTTTCAAAATAGGTCACTAGATTGTCGTCGAATTAACCAACGCTTAATTACCCGAATCTTATCTATTTTTGAATGAAATTTCAAGCATTTGCAATAGATTCGAACTGGGAATAGCCAGAATTAGTCATGAATTGGCCCCTAAAAATTTCTGGACTCGTGAAAAGTCTTTGGGTGTGAATTTTAATTCAATTCCCTTTAGTATTACAACAGCCTATAATATTCATCTACAAGCTACTCGAATTGAGAATAGCATGTTTTGAATATTCATTCATACTCACAGATTTCGTCAAGCGGTAAAAATAAAGTATGCCCACAAAGGGAGCGTGGAAACGGCATTAATATTAATCAAAATTGTTAACAACATTTGAAATTTCTCTCAAAAAAAATGAATCTAACTGATTCAAAATTTACATAGATTTAAGGCCCTTGAAGATCAAAATGATAAGTACAATTTGTAACTCATGTAAATTCTACCAGTCATTAATTAATTGGCAAAATCTATATTCACTGGGAATTCGTGAAAAACCCCTCTAATCTGACAATTTTTAGTGATAAACTGTTCTTTTAGCTATCTCAGAAAGCAAATCTTCAAATTTTCTAGTCATTCTTGATCGTTTTGCGTGCATATTCGATTGGTGAAACTCGCGACATTCAGATTAAAGCAATTTTTCGACAATTCTATTAAGCTACGAGGTCCTAATTTTGTTAAAATGTTCTCTAAAGATTCCTGTACAAATCGATGAAAAATTTTTCAAATCATCCGTTATTTAAATATGACTAGATTAATCAATTTACAATAATTAAAGTCTGATGTTAATGTTTTTAATGATTCGCTTTATTTTACAATAATTTTATGCATGGAAGTCATTTATTTAGTTAAAATATTCAGCACATACGTGGCTCAAATAGAAACATCAATCTCAAAAAAAATTAAGCAAAATGTTTATTTATAAGACGTTAATTGAAATTTGATGTACAACGATTTTAATAAACCCAAGAAAATTCATAAATGTAAATTTGCAATTGTATGACAATTTAATTTTGGATCAACCGAAACAATGAGTAATTATATTGAGTATTCTTTTAAGGTGCCCGAATTGCGGCTTCTATTCCCGAATGGTACTCTGGTATTTCCGCCATTTCCCAGCGAACGATACCGGCATGATGTCCACGCAGCACTCTACAGGTGCAAGTTGAAAAGTCCATTGGGAACGATAATCAGCCGTGAAGTCCACGTTAAAGCCGGTAAGTTTTCTTTTAAACAACGATATAAGCGCTCAACACGATTATTTTTCAATGACACAAACAGTTGGCGATAAATCAAAAAATCCAGTTTCTGAAAATTACAACTTCTGTTCGATTAACTCCAAACTGCTTGTTTTAGAGTACGCGCGTTTCAATGATTTAAAAATAACGAACGTTGGTAATAAATTTAAGTAAATATTCAAGTTCATTAAGGCACAAAGAGGTAGCTGTTGAAAACGAATTTATAAGGTTTGAGCCTTAAAGACAGACCAGCTAAAGAGAACGATTGTTGCGGGTTAAACGATTAATTTGGCGTGAAATAGAACAAAACAGCAATGAAATACCGCCCTCAATACTACAACCATTCTAAACAAGAATAACTAAAGTGTATTGTTATAATCATTTATTTCAAACAAATCGAAATCCCCCGACAATGATCTTTTGCACTCTATCTATCAAGAAATCCAATTAAACTAGAAAAATTAATCAAATTCAAACGCTCAAATAAACTTTATCATTGTCAAAATTAGTCGTTAGAATAATTCGCTCGATATTTCAACGTATTCTCTCCTTCTTATTTATTGTTGCAAACAGATAAAAAGCGTTTTTGATAAATTCGGCCAAATAAATGGAGTGATTGGAAAGTGTCTTTACAAATGGTGGATGCGCCGGGATGAATCAATCATCAACTCTATAATTATTTTCTTCCCTATTTTGGGGGGCAAACAAAACGAACAAGATCGGAAAGTGGAGTAGTAATAAATTTTCGAAAATTCTCCATTCTCAGGTGATTTCCACATGGATTGCCGTTTCTTAGTCTTCTCATTCTACCTTCGTTATTTTCCCCAAACAGACACATCTGCTTACCTGAGAGCTTTTAAATGATATCAATTATTCAAGGGGAAACTCGGGTATATCATTGGTGTAAAATATGTGCATTCCATTTCACTAAACCATTTCTACATAATTGGAAATAGACGTTGTATGTGTACAAATATGAGAATAAATTACGAAAATCTTTCATTGAATATTTACAACAAACAAAATTAAGAAAGTTTTGTAAACATACGATGAATTATTAATGTATAGAAACCATAACAATAACAACGGGTAAATCCTTTCGTATGCCTCTTATTCGCCTTAATATTTCGGCAAGAAGCTCCATATAGCATATCTAAAATACGCTGAAAGCTGGATTAAGTTGCTGCGTAATTATTTTCTGAATCTATGGACGTATTAGAGCGTACAAGATGAAATTCGTTGAATTTTTATTATAAACTTTAATAAATCTCGTAAACTTCTCCAGTCTTATTTATTTTTCTAACAATTTGAACAATACAAACACCACCATTCGAGGAAAAATCAAGAAAGAAACCGATAAATATTGAAATTTGTCACAATAGCTGAACGTTTGATAGAATCGTTTGTGATTTACTGGATAAAATTCCAGTATTTTGTCAAATTATGTTCGCTATACGTTTCTATAAATAGAACTTAATTGACAACAGTGGAAATGGTTGCGAGTTTTCTGTATTTTTTTTTTGTTGCGAAACCATTAAATTTCAACAAGACAATCGTGTTCCTGTTAATTAACAAAAAAACCAACTAAGTAAAAAGGGCGCTTCTAAATATAGCGCCGTCAGAAGAGAATGTTTGTTGGTTTAAATAAACCACCGACTCAAATCGAACGGTTGTTTAAAATTGTGAAACCAAAGTGTGTGGAAAATGTGGTAATACTACCACAATTCACTCTGATTTATCTTACAGCCAATAAATGTGGATGATTTTTTAATTGGTAGGTACGTTAAATTTACGTTTACAACAACAGATTATTCACGCCGATTAGTTTTTATGGTGATTTCATTCTCGAACCTTCTATGGTTTTCAATTTTAGTCAAAATAATACCCCTCAATAAAACAAGGGTTGTAAATATACCGAATTTTGCTTATTTTTCCAAGTTATTGACGTTTACTGCCGGCTCTTATGTTCACTAAAATTTGATCCCAACTCAACCTTTGTACGAGCCGAAATCTTCAAGTTTAGCCGAATGTTTATTCAAAATCGTTCTCTTTACAGTAATCTAAATAGACGATCAATTTTAACTGATAGAAGGAAGCTTAAAGTTCAATTGGTTGTAACGATTCAACACAGTATTGAATTGAATCCTGAATTAATTATTTAAGTAGCGTGGAAATTTGAATTGAGCGCCTTTCAATCAAGCGAGTTGGTAAACTTGAATCACCAAACTTCCTGCTGTTACTCCATTTTTAACCTTAACAACTTTAATTAACGTTTCCCTTAATCAAGTTGTAAATATTCAAAATATCGCGCAAAAACGCTCTAATAGGGTTAAAAATACGTGATTTTGAGATTTTTAGGTTAGAAATGATGCAGATTCGTCAATCAACTTCCTGAAGAGCGCGCAATTCAAATTTTCATTCTAATCAATATATATACACAAGTAAAAGCAAGCACTTTTAGTGAATCTGTGACAATAGTTAAAAGGAATATTCTCCTTATAATTGGGCTCCATAATTCAAATCCCGCTGTTTTCAACAATATTAGAGACGACATGGTTTAATCAATAATGTGTTTTGCAGTTGTGAAACAAAAGTATGACGTTCAAGTCCATGATGAATATGTGATAGCCGGCAATACGGCTGTTTTAAAATGTAAGATACCAAACTATGTTGCTGAATATGTAATGGTAACATCCTGGATACAAGATGAAACTATCAATATTTACCCAAATACGGATATTGGTGGTAAATATGTTGTGCTTAGTAACGGTGATCTTTACATAAGTAACGCCGGACCTAGTGACGGTTACAAGAATTACGCTTGCCGTACTGTACATCGATTGACCGGTTAGTCTTTAAATCCTCAATTCACGGATAGTTCTATTGATTTTATGTGATAACAGGTGAAGTCCAAACTAGCACCTATCCTGGTAGAATTATTGTAACTGAAGCAAAAGGTAACGTTCAGCCGCGTATCAGCGTTGATAAATACAACGCTCGTCGGGTGGTATTAGGCGAGGATGTAACATTGCCATGTGTTGCACAAGGATATCCAGTTCCTGGTTATTATTGGAAACGAGAGCTACAAGGACAAAGCGTACCTGTTGCATTAGGTGAACGTTTGACTATTCTATCTGCCGGTCTATTACGAATATCTAAAGTAAGTCTTTACTGGCGTTGTAAAAATTTTATTTTGAATTAATATTTGATAGGTACGACTTGAAGATAGGGGTGTGTATGTTTGTTTCGCTAACAATTCAGCTGGTGAGGAGAGTGTTCGTGTTACATTAGAAATAACAGCACCGTTGTCTGCACATGTTCAACCACAAGTTCAAGTCGTTGATGTTGGCAAAGAGGCGAGCTTTCAATGTATTGTCAACGGTTACCCCATTTCACAAGTCAGTTGGATGCATAATGGTTAGTAATAATTAAGAGTTTGTTAGTTATACGTTTAGTATGTAAGTAACTTACTGTCTTAATATTCAACTAATGAACTTGTGTATAGAACGTGCGTTGAAACTTTGGCTGCTGTTGAGTAGCTTGTTTCACGTTTAGTATTGCGACAAGACGGATTCCTAATGAAATTAAAAGAAATCGAGTATTATTTGTTTAAAACAATAACATTAAAAAGATAAAACAACAGAAACGACACGGGCAATATTTTTATGGCCACTCGGGAGTTATAAAAGATGTAAAGAGACTAAAGATAAGTGAGAATGTCCATTTACCAGACAAAGCCCTATATTAAACTAAGAATTTTTATTGCCCCTTATTCGTAACAATTTCCGTTTATTACACTAAATTAAAATTGCTTTTTCTTTATTGTAAAATATATTTTCATTATCGAACGAATTTATTGGAAAACGTGCCTCTTCGATCGCTCCAGGTAAGCCAGTTGCTCCGGACAACCGTGTCGAAGTAATGGCCGTCCCGCCGAGACTCACAATCCGTCAACTATCCAAAGACGATAAAGGCATGTACCAATGTGTAGTTAGCAATAATTGGGATCAAGCTCAAGCAACAGCTGAGTTAGATATGGGCGATGCTGGTCCGGAATTAATTTATTGGTTCTCTGAACAAACACTCCAACCGGGCCCGATGGTATCATTGAAATGTGTAGCTAATGGTAATCCACCACCGCAATTTACATGGACATTAGACGGTTTCCCTATACCGGATCATCCACGTTTCCTTGTTGGACAATATGTAACTGTACAAGATGATGTTATCAGTCATGTGAATATAACAAATATTAAAGCGGAAGATGGTGGTGAATATACGTGTACAGCACATAATAGCGTTGGAAAGATATCGCATAGTGCACGTGTTAATGTTTATGGTCTACCATTTATTAGAGAAATGCCAAAAATTACAGCCGTGGCTGGGAATAGTTTAATTATTAAATGTCCAGTTGCCGGTTATCCGATTGAAACGATCACATGGGAACGGGAGGGACAATTATTGCCGATTAATCGAAGACAAAGGGTCTATGCTAACGGTACATTAGTTGTGGAACAGACGCAACGGAAAGAAGATGAAGGCACTTATACTTGTCAGGCACAGAATCGGCAGAAAAACTCGGATAGAAGAAACGTCGAAGTCCAAGTTATCAGTAAGTCTTTCTTCTATATTATCGACAATCATCTATCAAATATAAAAATCAATACTTGCATTAGTAATAGTGTTAGTGTTAGTTTTAAAATTGAACAATTCGATTTTCCATCCAACAAAATTTAATAAGAGATTTCCATTTAAAAGACAATTATGTAAGATTCCGCATTCGAGAAAGACTTTGATGTACGCGTTATAATAACTTCCTCATTCTGTCTATTCGGAATATTGCAATTGTTAGAGCAAATTTCGATCGAATACAATAACATCCACGACATTTAATCATTGTTAACATTAACGAACTACACAACCATAAAGCGATTTTGCTTAGTTAGACCTAACATAAAACACAGAAAGCACACATCGACATAATCAATTTATTTATCGTCTACAAGATCGATCTATTTCGAAGACTTGCTTTGTTAACAACACCACCATTCTACCGGAACAGCAAACTGTTTTACATTTAAACCCGACTATAACCGAGTCTTTGAATTTAACAATAATGAGTCAAATTTAGTGCTATCTTTGATCTATGTCGACGTAATGTTTAACAAAATATGCTAAATAAATCTATTATCGATTTAAGAATTTCCATAAAACAGGAATTGTCTAATTTGCTACAAAAGAAACCCCTAATTTTATTATTCATGTTACTAATGTAGATAATGTAAAATTAGAATAGTTGGAGGAAAAGTCACCGTTTAAATTACGCAGAGAGAACGTCCTGTTGTATTTCTCGGACTTTATTTTAATTAACTGAAACGTTACGAACAAAAATTAGATTAATCAAGAAAACGAAAGTCTGGAGAGTGTGTTCGTTAATAATTGTCCATCATCTGCCACTTGAACCGAACAAGGGTGCCCATGGGAAACATCTTGCACAATAAAATTACCGGATCTTTGCTAATAAAAATTTCTATCCCTTCTGAATATTTAATTAAAGATAATTTACGATGAAATTAAATACGAAATGTTATATTTTAGTCTAAATTGAAAATTATTTTCAATTACAACAAATCGTACAATTCACAATGAACGTTCTTAAATCGAATAACTTTCTGTGCGATATATGAAGATTTTCAGTTAGGACCGGTCCCCAAATCTAATAAACATAAAATACTTATGTATATGAAATTTTATGCGGATAGTCAGTTCCCTTGCTCGACTTACAGCAATTTCAGTAAATCACTTTGATCGGAAGCTTTAGCTTAGGTCATTCCGGAAACTTTCCTAAACTCAGTAAACTAACAAGATAGACAGAAATGTAGCTGGACTTTATACCCAAGCGTATACTAAAGAAGAATACAATTTGCATTTTACAAACATTTACTTTCCATTTTCTCTATAAATGTAATGCATTTAAATTCTAATTTTCGATGATATTCAGTCCCACCGAAAATTCTACCAATAAATCCAATGACGGATCTATTGCGTGAGGGTATGCGTGCTGCGATAACATGTCAAATTATGGAAGGCGATCTACCAATAACATTCCGTTGGGAGCGTAATGGTAGAGTTGTCTCAAATAATGCCGCACTGGGTACAATAATTCGACGAATCGATGAATTCTCATCATCTTTGATTATCGATCAAGTAACATCCGCACATAGCGGAAATTATACGTGCATTGCAAGCAATGTCGCCGGTTCGGAAAAGTTTGTCGTTCCTTTAACAGTAAATGGTAATTTATTTGAAAGATAACAAAATTCAATTTTATTAAATTGGAATAAATATTGAAATATAGTTCCGCCTAAATGGACTGTTGAGCCGTCAGATTCGAATGTTGCTGCTGGTCAGGAGACGATCCTCCATTGTCAGGCTGAAGGTTATCCGAAACCTGTCATAACATGGAAGAAGGCTGTCGGTAAAAATACCGTTGTATGAGATGATAAATAATAGAAAATGAGTTTTGATGGAATTTTCTAGATGAACAACCAGGTGAATACAAGGATTTTCTATTTGAACCGCACGTACAACAATATCAGAATGGATCAGTCAATTTTAATCACGTTTCAAAAGAGAATGAAGGTCAATATTTGTGCGAAGCTAAAAATAACATTGGTGCTGGCGTTAGTAAAGTAATCTTCTTAAAAGTCAACGGTAAGTCCAATATTTATCCTGCTAACCCTATCAAACCTTGTTGTTTAAAAATTCATTCAGCTCCGGCACACTTTCCACAAAAATCCAAACAAGTACAGGTTGTTAAAGGTGAACAGGCACATTTACAATGTTCGGCATTGGGCGATACACCAATGCAAATTATATGGAAAATCGGTGGCCAACATATAACCAGTGATGATGATCAACGCTATACAATACGTGAACAACAACTGGCTGAAGGGATGGTTTCCGAATTGAATATTGAAAGGACAATACGACAAGACACGGGCATATTTACATGTTCAGCATCGAATATGTACGGTCGTGACGATATGAGCGTACAATTAATTGTACAAGAAATACCAGAACCACCGAGAAATGTCCGTGTTATGGACCAATTGTCACGTTCGATCGGTATCTCATGGACGCAACCATATGCTGGAAATAGTCCAATCACTAATTACATCATACAATACAAACTTGGTTCAGGTTAATCTCTACCAATAAACTAACAATATTTTATAACAACTATTTTATAGAATCTTGGCCAAATCAACCGTTGAAAATTACAGTACCGGGAACACAAACTACTACAACTTTACAAAATCTACGACCATCTCAGGCTTATCATATCAGGATTTTGGCTGAAAATCGGCTTGGACTCAGCGATCCTAGCCAAATCGTACAAGTTAGCACATTAGAAGAAGGTACAAAATCAATTAATTTTTGATTAATTTCGCTAAATGCTTGAAATCGGCAGTACCAAACGGCGCTCCGATCGATATACGAGCCGAGGCGAAGAGTTCAACTGAATTGGTGGTCACTTGGGAGCCGCCACCGCGTGAAACTTGGAATGGCAACCTGTTGGGCTACCATATCGGCTACCAACAAATTACCAATGAAGAAACGAATAATATTGCAGACAATTATATTTTTAAAAGTGTTGAAGTTCGGCCGCATTACGGCGGTGAAGCTTTATTGCAAAATTTAGCAAAATACACCACCTATGCGATTATAATTCAGGTAATGTTCAATGTTGGATAAAGTTGGATAAAGCAAATTTGTTGATTTTGGTTGGAAATTTTAAGGCGTATAATAGTCGAGGATCGGGCCCGTCCAGTGATCCAGTCACGGCGAGAACTTTAGAAGATGCACCGACTCTGCCACCTGATAACGTACAATGTTCGGTATTAAGCGCTCAAAGTTTACACATATCATGGGAACCTCCACTGCCAGAAGGTCGTAATGGAATCATCCAAGGGTATAAAGTCACGTATCATTCATTAGGCGAATGGTTCGGTGAGTTTTTCGAATCAATTTATCGAATTTAGCGATTACTGTTGTAATATTTTCAAGACAATGATGATCAACAAACTAAAGTGATAAACCAACTACGGACGACTATATCAGGATTAAGAAAATACACGAATTACAGTATAACAGTTTTAGCTTTCACATCAAGCGGTGATGGTGTTAGATCAGAGCCGATATTTTGCCAGACAGAAGAGGCCGGTAAATACAATTAAACTAGACGAAATTATTGAATTTTTTATAGTCAATTTTTCATCCAGTACCATCCCCACCGGCTGATATTAAAGCCGTCTTCAGCGCTCCTGATAAAGTGCTTGTCTCTTGGCTACCGCCGAAATTCAGTAATGGCCCATTAGTCGGCTATACATTTTATATGAGCCAAATTGAGGATGGTCGTGAAGAAGGTACACATAAACGTGTCCTAACACCGAATACCGAAATGCACGAAATTGCTAAAGTTAAAGACACTGCCACTTTACAATTCTGGGTCACTGCCTCCACTAGAGTACGGAATTTCCATAAGTTTTCCGGCATGATTGATGTTACACTCGAAATTTTTACAGATAGGCGAAGGTGATAGTACACGAATTGTTACACTGAAACCGTCGAAAACCGTTCCTGCTCGTATTGCATCGTTTGGACGCGATATAATAAGTGCCTGGAAGCACGACGTTTATTTGCATTGTAAACGTGTCGGTGTACCATTTCCTGATGTTGTATGGCATTTAAATGATTTACCATTACAAGCAAGCGGACGTAAAACAATTCTATCGAATGCAACATTGATGATAAAAGAAATACAAAGCGTTGATCAAGCGAATTATTCATGTAGCGTTGAAAATCAATTTGGCAAAGATGAAATAACATATCGTTTAAAAGTATTAGTACCGCCGGATGCCCCAATTCTAAACGTTGTTGAATCGTTCACCGATAGTTTACATTTAAAATGGCAAGATCAGGGTAATGGTGGTTCGCCTATTTTAGGGTATGTTATCAATTATAAGCGTGATCATGGTGATTGGGAAGAACTGCAAATTTCCGCACGTACTGATGAGCATATGTTGAGGAATTTATGGTGCGGTTCTGGTTATTTACTTTATATTACAGCTTTTAATCGAATCGGTACTGGATTACCCTGTGATATCGTTACAGCCCATACAAAAGGCACTGGTATGTAAATTATAAGCATTTTTTAATATAATTCCAAAGATTCGGGTATTGTTACGGCGTTATTTACCAAGACAAACTCCATTTATTGCGTTACGGTATAGACTTCAATAGCTTTGACGAGTGGCTTTGTTTCAGATATTCTTTTAATTTAGGATTGAGTATTTAATAAACAATTCCAACTTTCGCTTGGCATCTTCTTTTAATTTAAGCCAGCGTTATTGAATTTTTGCTGCAGTTACTTTATTGTTAATTATTAAGGGCAATCGCCGGGATCACTGACGATTCGGTGCGCGAACACTTCCAGTTTATTCCAAAATTTTCTATTTATCTTCCAGTGGATTTAAATTATTAACACGGAATTTGAAAGAGCATTTCAAGATGCATGCAATGGTGTTTTCTATTTTTCTGAATTCGTATGCACTTTTGAGTCACAGAAAGAATGCAAGAGCAATTTTTTATATTTTTCTCAATAATTTGGCCAATATTGCTTATTTTGCAATGAAATTCACAAAGTATATAGCAGATTGAAAGTGCTTTCCAGATCTTCAAGAAGTTTTCCGATTTCAAGGTGCATGCAATGGTGTTTTTTATCTTTCTGAATTCGAATGCACTTTTGAATTACAGAAAGAAATGCAAGAGCAATAATTAGGTCAATATTGCTTATTTTGCAATGAAATTTATAAAGTATATAGCAAATTGAAAGCGTTTTCCTAATCTGCAAGTAGTTTTCTGATTGCAGTTAGTTTTCTGGAAAATCAACGAAAACCTAGAAATTTCGCTTTCATTTCCTTGGAACAATTTTCTGAGAAATTTTGGAACAAACATTGCTTGGGGATGTCTTGGTGAATATTGCCTTGATCATGCACTTCCTAATCTATGATTTCTGTTTGTAAAGTTCCTGTAAAACCGAAGCAATCTCAAATGCTAACAATGAATGCAACTGTAGCAACAATATGGTTGGATTCGTGGGGTGATGGTGGTTGTGGTATATTATATTTTGTAATAGAATACCGTGCTGGCCGTCATTCATCATGGATGATGTCATCAAATCATGTTAAACCAACTGAACGTATTTATAGTATTAGTGATTTATGGCCAGCTACTGAATATCAATTGAAAATAACTGCCCATAATAACGCTGGTGATACAGAGGCTATTTATAATTTTACAACATTAACAATACTTGGTAGCGTACCAGAACTAATACCGCCAGTATCGCATTCTGGTAGTCAACCGTTTTATACAAATGCACGTATTTTGATACCAATAATACTATCAATAATATTAATACTAACAATA
This sequence comes from Hycleus phaleratus, assembly GCA_013841185.1. Taxonomy (NCBI): domain Eukaryota; kingdom Metazoa; phylum Arthropoda; class Insecta; order Coleoptera; family Meloidae; genus Hycleus; species Hycleus phaleratus. The sequence continues at coordinate 64,573 of JACDRP010000209.1, forward strand.
ATAGCTGCGATATTTTGGAGAGAAAGTCAGTTTTAATTGAATTGAAAATATTTCTTCTTATTTTTATTGTTGTTGTAGAGATACGATGCCAAAGAGACAATCCAAATCACTCAATTGGTGAGTCCCCATCAATGGCCCAAATTCAAAACAAACAAAATCGCGACCAACAGTACTTAGCGATAAGAGTTGGACGTGGCCAACAATCACAACAGCAACAACAACAACAATTAGGAGCTGATACGGACACTTATAAGGTTGATTCAGCTGATTATATTGAAGATATCTGTCCATATGCTACATTCCAATTATCAAAACCGGCATATAGTGAGAGTTCTTATAGTGGGAATGTTTATAGTGGACCGTACCATTCGGTACGGGGCTCTTTTGTTTATCATGACGTTAAACCACCACCTATTGATAAGTTTAAGTTAGGACATGTAAGTTTTATTTGCCATTTCATCTTCTCCATCTCTACAATCTTTTGTTGCGTTTTTAATTTTTGATTGATTCATTTTCCGTTAATATTTCTCTCATAATTACTTTTAATTTTACCATAATAACACACAAAATACACACAATACATACAAAATTTAAAAAAAAAACTATACTAATTGGTGAATTGTTTCAGAGTAAAGAACCTGAATATACAAAAGTACGAAGAAAAGGTGGACGATTACGCGATCCACATTCGGAGAGTCAAGGTAAAATTGCCTTAAATCTAATTTAAAATAGAACAATTGTCAATATTGCAGAGTCTGATAACCTGGGCAGCACTGACTCAGAAGTTAAGAAGATATTAACCCTACACCTACCGATTTCAGAATATGATACTCTAGGTTCAGATTCTGAGGGCGATGGTGGACGTGCTACTAGTCAAGACTTAATATCATTCACTCATCGAATGCGTGGTAGTTTTCATGATTCTCTTCCAACTTTTTTATCGAATTTCCATCAATGAAATGACTATTCTTATTATTGATAAGACGTATTTTAGGTGGTGCTGAAGGTTCAACATCATCCTCAGAAACTTCCCCACCATCCGGCAGTATCGGCCGTAAATCTTATCAATCCCGTAAAAATAAATTGAAAGCTACACCGATCAATAAACGACATGTACGAAGTAGTAGTGGTTATAGTAGTCATAATGAGGAGACAACATTCAGTATATCGCATGCACCAAGTTTCAACGAACGTATACATCCACCGTCGAGGTTCTCCGATTTAAATCCGCGTGAATTAAGTGAATCCGATTTTGAGAAAGGGCACAATAAATCTAGAGGGATGTCGAAACTAACACGTGAAGCTTTCCAAATTAATGTTTAATTTGATTTGATTTTGGTAAAATCGATTGCTCAAGACTTTGATTTTGTTGTGTTCGAAATTCAATTGAGAATCAATGTATGAAACGCACTGAAACTTTCGATATTCCCAGCACTGAATTCCTCTAGAAATGACAGTCCTGCACGGTTTTTCGTTGTTTCTTTTCAAATAATTTCAATGATTTTCGAATGGGTTCTATTTTTCTAACGAAATCTTGAAACGAGATATTGGCAGGTGCCTTCAGAGGGAATTATAAAACGTTATCAAAGCAAAGAAAGCGACGTATTCCCACAACTTCCGGAAAAGGTGTGCCAAATGAAGCTACGAACTGATAATAATTATGATATTTAACAAAAATTAAAATAAAAAAATATATAGGTGAACTGTGTGTTGAAACGAATAGATTTTATAGATTGTTATGTACTGTTATCGAAACAAACAAAGAAGAAAATTTGAAAATTTTCCACAGTAGCCCCTATTTGGTGTTAACTAATCCAAAAAATTAAAGATGAAAACAACACACTCATATGTAATTAACGGAAACTAAACCAAAACTAAAACCAAATTTACTCCTTTTTTGTCTTCTGAAATTCAATTACAGTACACGAAAGAACTGTCATTTTTGGATATATCTTTTTATTGTAAGAATGTGGAACTTGAATAAAAATATGAATAAAATGTTGTGTTAAAAACTAGAGTTTTCAATTCTTCCGGCCTTTCGTAGGGCATCCTTGTTTTCTATCCGAAGTCCCGTAAGCTGAACCCTCTCAAGCTGTGGATGGTCTGTTAGAGGCTGTTAAGTTCTCTTTTTGGAGCTTTGTAGGTCTGCTACCACTCGACTTCATTTGCATTTAGCCGAACTCATAGCAGACCCTTAACTCCTCTTCTTCGAGCTTTGTAGGTCTGCCACTTCTCGACCTCATTCAAGCTTGATCGAACATGTTCCAGACCCTGTGCCTGCGCAGTTTGTGGTCATCACCCCTTCGACATTTCTAAAATTTGCCGAAATGGTGACCTCCAGTGAAGAGTCCACTGGATTCTCCGAAGGAGTTACTGAGACCCTCATTTTGTGCCTCAATTAAGCCTAAAAACTGCTTATTTGAGCAGTCCTGGCTACCCCGAAAGTACGCCACGAGCAGTTCTGCCTCAGAAGTGCACACTCCCAAGATTTTATTTCGGACTGCATGTCCTTGCTACTCTACTGCGACTATATCGGCAGATATCAGTCGGAGACATCCTGGCCTATGGTGAATATGATGGAATTTAGCCTTTTCCTCTTTTTCGCCATTTTATCCAGAATATACTCTTCCACGGCCTTTATTTGGTCCACAGTGAGGAACGCTTCTGGATAATCAACGACCTCTGTTTAAGCACGCTTAGGCTCCTTGTTCTTTGGCGTGCTACCGTTTGAGCAGCTTTTTTGGATTTTTAGGCTGTGCAGCCATCTGCGGAGAGACCCTTCTTGATGAGGAATTTCATCCTCTTGCTCGCCGCACCACTCAATCTGACCCCCGGGTCTTTTAGACCAGTCAGGTTAACTTTTTCGTAATCCTATGGCCAGTTGGAGATATCTTTACTTTGGTCCATTTTCGTCCCACGAGTAGCTAGGGAAAAATCGGTCACCTGCAGCAGAGCCACGCATACCAGGCTATATTTAAAAAGGAGATCGCTTGGTATCCAAAGCCTCCATATTAGGGACCAATCTGCCCTCTAGCTATGCTTGAGGACTTTTATAGAGGCGAGCTCTTCGCGGAGAAGGCATTTACGCCAATTTTAATAAAAATAAATGCGGGAAAAGGGCCAAAACTGGACAAATAGAAGCAAATACCTTCTGAACTCTCCAAATTTATTTATCGAAACCAATTCATTCAGTAAAATCGTACGGTTGAAAGTCTTTGCGTAATTTTTCTACAACTTGTTGTTCGCATTCTTTCGACAAAACACACTCTTTCCAATCGGAACGATTACGTAAATTCAAAATAGATTCTGATGCGAGAATATCGCGGGCAAAATTTAATGGAAACTGACCTTTAATTTTCGTATACAACACACTTCCATCCGGTAATTCCACGGAAAAATACGGACAATTCTTCTGTAAGACTTGATCGAGGCGATTATTTTGCTGTAATGTCTCCAATTTTACACCGAAAATATCCGCTTCATCCTTCAAAACAAATAATTATAAAATCGAATAATTGGAAATTTAAAGGGTCTACTTGGAATGTGGTTTTTAAATCGGGTAAAGTGGCAGGAATTGGTACAACTTGTAGTTGCATATGGGAAGTTTTGTAATTTCTTTCGAAAAATACCACAATTTTGTCATCTTTAGCGAACATTTTCCGTAAAGCAGCTTTAAATTGTTCGATTTCATTCAAGACTTCTTCGGGTAGGTCTAAATTGTTTTGGTAATGTTCGATTGGACAAATTAATAAATGATCGTCGATTAATCCGCCTAAAATAACAAATTAAAGCAATAAATCAGAGAATTAGTTTTACTAAAATGAACCTTTAGCTAATACTAAATATGCCGAATTTCCAACGGTAATAATCAACTGTTTCTCAACTGTAGGACTCGCCAAACAGAACCAACATTTACTCTGATCAAACTCGATTTTTTGCCGTTTACGTCTCGGCCGTTTCTCTTGAGAGTCGTCAACAAAACTCGTATCATAGAAATACTGCGTTGTTGTATCCGATTTCCGTTTAGTTCTAAAAACTGTAAATCGATTCGAATATTTAAGAATATCAACAATATTTTTACGCCGATTACAAACTTTGACTGTCGAGTTGTTGGAAATCAAACGGACATTCCGTCTCATCGGTAGTCTTTTGCAATAATTCCGATATTTTCATTTGATCCAACGGTGTTAAATTGAGAGCATACAACCATTTCGATTTGTTCGAATTACAGACACGCGCCAAACCAATAAAACGTGTCACAATTTCTAACGATTGTTCATGTTGAGTTAAATTTGGACAACGGAATGGGGCACGTTCATAATGGACGCCTTCTAAGCCGCTCACTACATAACGAGGCTTGATTTTCATAATTAACCAACTCAATAGATTCGTCGTCTTGTTTACCGTTAGTGAAACCTAATGAGGATACAATTATTCGAATTATAATAATAAGGAAGATTGTGGAGATGTAAAAGGTTAAGGCCATGCGGAAGGAGATTTTATCTTATCAAAATTAGAAAATATGCAATTACTTGTTTTGGATCGAAATTCGTGATATTTTCCGGCCATTGTGACGCCAACAATACATCTACGCCCCGAAATGACGGATTTCCACGTACACAAGTATTGTACAATTCTAGAATATCATTGGAATTGTACTCGTAATTTCCGGATTTATCGCTAGCGATTCCGCTAATATAAGCCACTTTTAAGCCTTTCGTGTTTGTAAAAACGCCACGTTTTCCTAGAAGAAATCTAATAAAGTTGAAAATTAAAAAAAAAAAATCGATCAAACCGAGACAATAAACATTATCACATAATTGAGAGTCTGGATAGAATTCGATATGATTTGGATCGTTCGCTCCCAAGATGTAGACAGGAATCGGTACTAGAAATAATAAAATTATTATCTGATAAAGTTGTTTTAATCGCTTAATAAACCGTTTTTCTGTCCTGTTCGATACGCTTCGAATTCCTTGTTATTAATCCCGAAAAAATTCCCGACACAGAAGACACAATCGAACGGTCCCGATTTCTTGTTAATGTTGCCAATACGGTCGAATAAACCATCAAATTTCCCTTCAACATCGCCGCAAAACAAGCTAAAAATAGAAGAAACATTATTGAAATTTAATGCGGAAATCAATTTATAAAAAAATCAAGTATCAAACGATAAGTGTTCAGTTTTTCTTGCTAATCCACAACTTAGCAACAGTTGTTTGTCCAACTTCTTTCAAATAAAGTGAAAAAACGTTGAATTAGCGCGTGCAAAATCCAATCGGAAAACGTAAACGGTGAGTTTTTACTTACATTTTTTGCTTTCTATCCATAATTGATGAAAAATTCGTTGAATATTACCAACAATCAGTGTTAAAAAGGCGGAATTATCGATAAGAATTAATCATTATAAACTCACCAATAAACAAATATTTTACGAATTCTTATCGATATATTTCTAAATTCAATCGATTTCTTTTATTATAATCGATACAAATTGTTGGAAATTTGAAAAAAAACGATTTTTATATTTTGGGGTTATGTAAGGTTATGTTTTATAATAACATGGAGTCTTCAAACTGTCAATATATTTCAATTTATTTTATTTCAATATAATTACAAATAATAATAAAAATAATTACAATATTTCATCTAAACATTCTTAATTTATTTTTATTTGTTCAATATTTTTTTATATTGTTAATAAATTAATTATAAAATCAAGAAATCCCACTTATTGGGTCATTCTGGTATAATCTACGTAACAGCACAGGAGCGTACTTGCGAATTTTGAGCCCTTTGACTTCGTTTTTCTCATCGAATTTTAATGAACTAGGCGTTTTTACGAAAAAAATTTAATCGGAAACAAGTGAAGATCTTATTAATATTTGAATGAGGCATTTTCATGAAATATGTTAACAAATTTACGTCTTTTATTGAGGAAAAATCAAAAATTTGATTGTAATTTTGGATTTTTTCATAGGACAATCGTCCATTTGTATTGTTTTTTATATCTGTATATTATCATTTCTTAAACTATGGAATGTTTGTTTATTTAAAAGAAAAGATTGCAAATTATGCAAATTTTCGTAATTTATCTTTTTAAAAATGAGAAATAGCGAGTGTCCTGTTATAAAACGAGTTTTTCTTGTGAACTTTGGCCCTTATCATTACAAACGCGATATAATAAGCCTTCAATCACGAATTTTATAGCGTTTTTTTTAATAATTTTAAAATATTGTAACTTATTTAGACTTTGAGAGAGTAATTTTTTGTTGCACCAAGTGTTAAAGTGCTATTTTCTTTAATTTGTATATTTTTGAAAATCATCTTGAGCAGAGTTTCAAAAAAAAAAAAGAATTCAAAATCAATTTCTTCACTATTTTATTGCACTACTAAAAATATTTACAACTATTAAAAAATCCGTACAAAAATTTTTGAAAAAGAACGTAACAATAAGCAATTTTTTGTTTTAGAAATATCAACTAATTCAAAAGTGCTAAATGAATTTTAAATTATAGTATAGAAGTGCATTTTTCTAATGATAAAAGTGCTAATTAAAGTTATGGCATTAGGCCGTTTAATTTATCTTAATTAAGATAATTAATTTTATTTATTATAGGTACAAAAATCGCGCTAAATTGTGTAGATTTTTTCTTTTTCAATTAAAATCTACACTAAGGCAGCGATCACAGTGTTGTTGATATGAGCGGCAATTAGAGCTGGTTGTAAAACAAGAAAAAAATTATAAAAGGCAGTGTTAATTATATTGCAATAGGTTTTTTTTTGTCGATAAATTAAATGAGTGATAAGTTTATCATGTAATTCGTTTCCAACAAAGCAAGAATTAGACGAGAATTTGAAAGAATTTTCCAAAAAAAACGTAATAAATAATGAGTTATTCTGGGGTGCTAAATAAAAACTAGAGCGCTCACTTGATAAATATTCCAAGAGTATCTGGGGATTATTTTAATTAAATTTGGACCTCGTAGCGCGTTGGAAGTTTATCAAAAAGGCGCACAACTGGGATTGTTGCAATTTATAAAACGAATTACAGAGAAGTTTGGTCATTTTCAAAAATCGCAACGTTTTTTTTTTGACCAACTTCCTGATGAGCTACAAGGTTCTAATTTTATAAAAGTGACCTACAAGGCTTGTCGAATAGTGAAATTTTCCATATGAATTCCCTAATTTTAGGCTAGCACCGTTATATATCAGTAAATTTAATTTTGCGGACTTGGTGATTTTCTCTTTTGCGATACGGCAATACTTCTTAAACTTCTTGATCGTTCAAACAATGATGGATCTGTATAAATTGGTTCACTAGGATCTTCAAATGGACCACCTGGTGCACTATTAGGGCATTCAATATCATGTTTTGGTAAACTTGGGAAATTTCTACTACGTCCAAAACCAATAAATTGTCTTTGTGTACCAAATATTGATATATTACTTGATAAGCCACTACTTCTTGTATTTGGATAAGATGATGAAATATTTGATGTACGATCAGCTATTAGATTCTTCCTCATTACTAACCAATATTTACGATAAGCTAATCCAGTAATTAAGGCAACAGTTAATAGTATTGCTATCAATATTAAAACTGAACTAATTAATGTGTGATATTCGCCTGGTGTTAAACAAACTGTTTCTAAAACAGGCTCAGCACGGCGTGCCTCCTGTTGGAGTTCTTCTCTCGAATCAAACACCTACAAAATTTCAATTAATTTGAATTATTTTAAATAATTAATCGTACCTCAATCATCTCTCGAACATATTCCGGTGGTTCGTTTTCTTTCTCTTCTGCGGTACTATCTTCATTCGATTCAACTTTTATTGGAGTTGATGATGCTTCTGGGAAACTAACAACAGTATCATTTTGACCATTATCTTCACTTGATGTACTATTAGTATCGATTGATAATGTCTCATTGATATCCCGCCGTTTTCGTCCAAATGATGGTTCAGATCGTCCAGTACCCGATTGACAATAAGCCGGTTGACAACCATCCCGACAAGTCCGTACAGTAGCTTCAAATACCAAGAAATTCGATTCTGGTATTTTGAAAGCATTAAATCTTGCTTCAAGACTATCACCATTACGGCCACGATCCAATTCGGGAAAGACAAAACTATCAACTGGACACCTAAAAAATACACAATAGTACTAATGATTTTTAAAATACAATCGAATTACCCAAATCGATCAATTAATTGAACTGATCGTCCAGAATATGGATCACGTGCTACTACATTTGTTGCAAATATGTCCGTAACGTAATTATAACCATCTTGGGCTTCCAATCGGAATGTTAATGGATCTCCTACTGCTATTGTTGTAGTCGGTCGGCCTTGATACAAGATCATCAATCTAACTTTAGAACTCAACGTATTTTCTGCCGGTAAATATTCAATAGGTATCGGACTACCAGATCTAGAATTGCTATTTTGTAAAATAATCATCATTCGAGATTTCTCATAATTACCCAGCTCCTATAAAACCAGATGAGACAACAGCTTCACCAGGACCACGGAAAAGACAAGTCAAATTAAAACGTTTATCTCGACCAGTTTGGACATAATCGCTAAATTGTACAACTACAATATTTGTCATGGTATCACCATAACGTTGGGTACCACATTCTGGATAGCCTTGAGGGCCGCTAATTCGTAGAACATTAACAGTACCACCATTACCACGAAAGAAGCATCGGTCATAAAAGCCATACGTGTAGATTCTTCCATAGAAACCTTCAGGTGTTCTTAAAGTAAACTCCATTCCATCTTCATTACAGACTTGACTAACTAATTTTAAAATAAATACAAAATTAACACTAATATATTTTATTTTACTAATCATAAAAGTACAAAATTTTTGATTAAAAATAATTATTTACCATCTAAGCATTCACCATCGACACCGTGTCGGCTAAGAGATCGTTCATAATAATCGAAATTTCCAGTTGTATCGAAATATCGAGGATTGTTAATTTCCAAATCTCGAGAGTCGCGATCACTTAATTCACAATTATCGCGATCACTTTCATATCCCGGTGGTGCGTCTCTGTAAATTCAAAAATAAACCTCCCATTTAGATAATTAACAATTAATTTACTTATAATTGAAAGATCTACAGATGAAATCCCTGGTTTCCATACATTCCCGTTGACATTGGGTTAAACTTGGGACGTTCATAAATTTCCTGACATATTCTTTACGCACTCTCTGTCTCGTACCGATTTGTTTAAAATTATCACCGTCATCACATCTCGAACTGTATGGACGTATTGGACCAATACCACCGAAACTGTCATAAATTGGACCATCCGGTCCTGGGGAGATTGGTCGACGATTCGGTCGGTCATCGATAGGTGGTCGTCCATCGACGGGTGGTCGTCCATCGTACGGTGGACGTGCGTCATACAATGGCCTATCATCATAAATAGGTCGGACACCAGTTGGTCGTCCATCAATTGGTCGTCCACCACTTGGCCGTCCATCAATCGGTCGTCCGCCAGGCCTACGATCCGGTCTAATCGGCCATTTACTACCACTATCACGATCATCACCATAATAATCAAATTGTGAACCACCGAATTTATCGTTGTAACGAGTACCACCATTGCCATAATAATATTTATGACCACTACCATATCGATCTCTATCACCACCATAACGACCATTAAAACGATCGTTATCACCGCCATAACGACCGTTAAAACGATCATGTTCGCCACCATAACGGCCGTTGAAATCACCATAACGAGATCCATGATAATAATAATCACTATCACTACCATATCGTCCACTATAACGATCACCTCCGCTGCCATATCGAGTGTAGTAACCATCTCCGTATCGATCACGATCTCGATTTCGATCTCGATCATTTGGATATCTATCATAAGGATATCTTCCAGGACCTACAGGGTAAGGGTATGGTAAACGACCACCTTCACCAGGTGGATGTCGTACAGGATATCGATCACCTGGTGATATTGGATATCTATTACCAGAATCTGGGTAATTATCAACTGGATAAGTCGGATAACGGTCACGATAAGGTGGAGATGGACGATCGTATGGATAACGATCATAAGGTGGTCGATTTATTGGATAACGATCACGATCACGATCACGATCTCGATCTCGATCACGGTCACGATCACGATCACGATCACGATCCGACCAATCGGAACCACCAGGTGGATAACGGGGTGGATAAGGACGTCCTGTTGGACGATAACGATCATCTCCATGGTAGCGATCATCACCAGGTCTATAAATACCGTTTCCATGATCTCCTGGCCGTTGTCCAGATCCCTCATCGCCTCCGACTATTATAATTCATTATTGAAATTCTTTATGGATTAATTTAAGACTTACGCATTAGATTTTCGTAATAATCATAATCTGCATCGTAAATTATTCTCATTCCATCTTTTTGATTGTAACGAGTCAAACGACAAGTCCTATATCGCTCGCTATATTCAGCTGATCTACATTGGAAGCTTGGTTGACGCAAACATTCATCTAAACATTCACTTAATGATCGTCCAGAAATTTCAGAATGATGTTCACCACCCAATCGACTATTTCTATACCTTTGGAAAGCTGTATCGGGTCTTTTACCGGTGAATAAATGCGATGTTACCGAATTGTCCGGATATTCAGAACCTCGGGCTAAATTCAATTATTGTTGAGTCATTTTTAATTGAATTACTTACGACTATCGAGACAAGCAAAATCGTAGAAATGATGCGTTGGGCTGCTAGCAATTCCAATATCGTCCTTCTGCGATATTGAATCTTCCTCAGATAAAGTGCATTGTTTAGTCATTTCATCATATTCAATCGATCTACAAAAATATTTCTCCGCTCTTACACACATTGCTTGACAATCTTCTAATGTTAGATTTGTAAAGAGATCCACTTCGAATGGCCCACCTAATCGTTTATTTTCTTCTTTAATAAAAACAGCTAAACCATCACAACGTCTTTCAGCTGAAATATCATCAATTTTAATGTTTTGCTCAAATTAGATAGTTACACAAATACCATTCAAGCAAGTATTTTCTAAATAATCAGAATCCGGATCATCTTCCAATAATTCCGGATGTGTTCTTCTTGTAAATCGACTTAAAGTACACATGTGCATTGCAGCATCAAATGTAGCCGATCTACAAACAAAACTAAACTCATTCAAGCATTTATCTTCACATTCACTACGATTGGAGGCTGTCATTTCTTTAATATCAGGCGATGGTAGTTTTAGTTTTTTTCTTGGATGTCTTTCGAAAATATATCGACGATTTGGACATTCTCTTTCCGGTCGATTTGCTAGAAATTCTCTTAAAAAAATCGTATTTCAAATCAATAAAACTACTTACAAGTGATGCACACTTCTGTAAAATGGACACTATTTGGTACCAACATTAAACTACCGATACCTTCAGGTCGTGCTTGTTCTGCTGTTAGATAGCAGGTTGATTCTTCATATTCTGGTCCGCCGTTATAAGTTGCAATTCGACTGCCTGGTTGAAAATCAAATGATGTGCACGTTCTAACGATGTTGTTTGATGCACGATCGCGTAAACAAAGATCTTGGCATTTTTCTAAAACCATAAACGGTGGTGCTGTATCTCGGACAACATCATCATCGAAGCCTTGTAATTGAATATTTGGTAGTCTTTCATACATTACTTTACCATTTATTGAACCCGAACCGCATGAAGTTTGGGCTAATAATTCAATTTTCAATTGACATTGATTTTAAATAATCAAAATTGCTAAAATATTACCTTTTGTCATCATTTTCAATACCGTAAGAACCGTTATAGCTTGTACCATATTGGGTATGTATGGGTGACTTTTCATCTTGATTCTCTAAATAAATTTCAATGTTCACGATGTGGACATACTTTATTGACTGAAAAATCGAAATAATTATTAAAATCGGATAATAGAACTAGTTTCCGGATCTAATCGTATTGTCAATTGTTCCGATTTCCCACGATCTGTACTTTTATATAGAGTTATATCATACATGATTGGTTCCCATTTGCTATACATAAGTCTTTTTTACAGATATTTGTTATTTATTAGAACGCAATAGATTCACTGACCGGACGTTAGCATCCTGAAATCCATCTCGTATCGTATGGATGCGTTTTTTTATCTGTCCATCAAATTGTTAGCGTCAACCGGAACGAGCGGGCTTTATTTAACGAAATTTTCGACCAACAAAGGGCTTCAAAAGTTGAAGATCTTGCCTTTATTGCTACTTATATCAATTAATAGACTTTTGGTGAAAAGTACTGCGAGAAATTCATACGAATGTAGTAAAATTTGGTGAAAATGTTAATATTGTAAGCATCCTTGAAAGCTTATTTGATGATTAATCGATGTCATTCTGAAAATATTTCATTATTTACGCCCTTGTTTACATTTCCGTTTCAATTAATTTACAACCTTGTAAAATAATATCCGATCATTTTATAATTGATTCAAAAGAGAAATTTTCTATTATTTTATTTCAGTTTGATTATTTTGAAAATTTATCACGTTTCAGATGTCTCTATCAAGAGTGATTACAGGTAAGATTTTCCGGCAAGTATCTAGAATTATTACGGCAGGCCCGAGAGCTTACAGTAAGAAAACTGAAGATCCTGAAGAGTTGAATTCTAGGTAAGTTATTTATTTTAAAAAATTATTATTTTGGTTACCACTTTAATATGCCAATAAAAATTCGATAATTAGTGATGATCACATTAAAATATCGTTTAATTAAACATTATTGCTTTAGAAAATAATGGAATTTCGAAATTGAAACGCTATTAAATTTTGAAAATTTTCCAGATTTGAAGACATTTTTAATTGTTGTAATATTGATGCTTGGCAAGTTCGCCATGCTATGAATGATTTATTAGGTGGATATGATTTTGTTCCTGAACCAGTTGTAATTATAGCAGCCCTACGTGCATGCAGACGTATTAATGATTATGCACTCTCTGTACGTTTTCTTGAAGCGGTAAAAGATAAGTGTGGTGATGAAGTTAACACAATTTACCCCTATCTTATCCAACAAATTGCACCAACTATAAATGCACTTGGTTGTGATCTACCAGAAAATCTATCATATCACAAACCAGAATTATGGCTCAATCACCCTGATGATGTATAAATTTCAATAAAGTATCCTAATACTGATTCTAAATAGTTTTGTTTCGTTTAAATTTATATAAATAGTTATATAATGTTAGTAAAGGGTTACTTACTAGTATAGCCCTATTTGAGGTGTTATCACTGTCACCAACACTCACGAACTGATCTCTAATGTGATTTTCACGAGGGATAATTTTGTTTGAGTGTTTTGTGATGATGACGATGGGTATTAGTACATGGGCCTTGGATATCGTCCACGTTATCCGGATGTGCTTTTGTCCCAGCTTCCGGGAAAGCATCAAAATGTTCGGGTCACTGGATGGTCATTGCTCACTACTTGTATACACATACAATTACTTGTGCAATTTGAAATACACCAATAATAATAGTGATTTTTATTTTTAAATGTTTGATTACACGTTTCATCTATTCCATGGACATGATTTGTATAATCGTGAGGAATTGTTCAAAATTTTAATCATAACGCTAGAAGAAGCTATCGCATATTTTCTACAACTAATCCTTTAAATTTACAAAAATTGACTTCTTTTCAGGGAAAGTTTGTTGATTTATGCAAATTTTGGCGAATTTTCCTCAATATATTTAAATCTGAATAAATTTTACGCTCTGAATGGTTTGTCCTTGTGTTTGCTATAAAATTGGTACTTTATACAAAAAGTGTTATTCTATACATGTTGATGAACTAATTTGTAATGATGACATCAATCCCTCTTTAAGCATTGTTCTATTTTTGGGGAAAAAGGTTCAAAAAACCTCCACCAGGGTATTTATTAGAATAAAAACAATCAACAGACTGGAAAACTTAACTATTGTCTTTTTTTTTTAAATTTCGTTATGGTCTAAAGGTTTCAATCCTGTTGATTATAATTTTCCATGGAATTTCAAAAAAAGGAAAATTTAGTGGCTTTATTGTACAATACTGAGAAATTTTATATTTACGATACAAATATTTACTTGCCTTCTATATCAAAATAACAAGATTCAATTATTAATCAACTATTAATTTTTGACGTTTACATTTTATAAATAACAATTATTACGAAACATTGACAATAACAATTCAATGTGTTAATAAAATCAAAGACGAATTAATTGATAAGACCAACCGACGTAATTCGTACGATTTTGTTAATTGGATTTGCCCATTTTGAGACGTATTAAGATTATTTTGGAAAGTTCCTCTCAAATTTTCATTAATTTCAAATAAGTTTCGATAACATCATTATTAAGTTAATCGAGAACAACCAAATTATTTATTATTAATGTTGACACACTGTTAGTAATGGCAAATTAATGAGGAAAAATAAAACTAATGACGGTAATAATACAGGAAAAGACTTAATGTCTACGTGTATCTCAAAAATAATCACCGATTACGTCTGTGCGAAATTAAGGAGTTCCCAAATTAGTTTGTTTTTCGAATTGTTTATCTTGGAACCAGTAAAATACATGAAAAAATTGCTAATTATCAATTGATTGTGGTGAAAATGGTCTTCCAATTCGCAAATTTCAAAACTGGCAGTTATAATTAGAAAGGATTCTGCAATGTTTATCTAATTTTATGAATATCTAGAACGTGCTTCTAGAAATGTGGAAAATATTTCATAAATATGAAATAGAAATGAAATTAAAGCTAAAGTCAAGACTATAGGGATGCTAAACCAAAACCAGAGAATTTATGATGAGCGATTTATAGAAGGATCTTTGGAGAACATTTTCCCTAAATTAGAACCTCGTAACTCATTGGAAAATTGGTCTAAAACGCTCGTTTCAGATAAAGTTGCAATTTTTAAAAAGCACTTCAATTGGCTCATGATGGCTCTTTTTTTTAACAATAAAAACCCACAGCATTGTCATTATGGCTCATTTGATTCGGTTTTTGAAAATTGTAGGCGTATTTTGACCAACTTCCGAATGAGCTATGAANATTTTGATCAACTTCCGAATGAGCTATGAAACAGAAAGGAAAATTATAGCTAAAGTCAAGATTGCTAAACCAAAACCAGAAAATCTATGATAACTCATGATGAGCGATACATAAAAGGATCTTTGGAGAAGATTTTCCCAAAATTAGAACCTCGTAACTCATTGGAAAATTGGTCGAAAACGCTCGTTTCAGATAAAGTTGCAATTTTTGAAAAGCACTTCAATTGACTCATGATGGCNGCATCTAGCCATTGGATAAGGCTAGGCTCAAGGTTTGGCTCGATGCTCAGTCTCCGAGGCTTGACTCAAGGGTTGCCCAATTGTCAGCCTTGACAACTCTTACCTGGGTATTCGATTGGTGCAAATCGCAACATTGGTTCTTCATCAATTTTCTAATGAGCTTTAAAGTTCTAGTATTGTTCAAATATTCTCCAACTACAACTGCTATAAGAACTAGGAATATTGAGTTGAAACACCCGTTACAGCTACTTCTATACAAGTCAACTCAATACACATCAGTCGTATATTGTAGAATAAACATAAATAAAACAAACTACTAAATTGCTTTATTTTAGAGTCTCTGCTATTGTATTTTCCGTATAGGTTTGTATTAAAATGCAAATGCTGTTCAGGTAGACTACAAGAATAGAAACACTAACAACTAGTAAGAACATGTAAATTATTAACGTAGAAAATGTGTTTGACTCAAAAATAAACAACAACAATAAAACAGTTTTACAGAATTTAACAAGCTATAACTAGTTACCGAGCAATGTTTATTTCAACTACGGTTAATTCACGATTAGACTACATCATAATATCCAGCTAAAATTCCATTTTTAACGCGAAATCTCCGCTATAACACGCTACATCTAATACACTTTCGGATCCTTTTGTACCGCATATTTATTTCTATTACGATAAATTCATGATAAGAAATCATCGAAATAACGGATAAGATTCAATTTTTAACACGAAATATGTCCCTATTTTTAACGCTAAATTTCTCTTATAACAACTTTAATTGAATAATTTCAGATTCCTTAAACAAACTAAATCTACATACCGAGTAAAATGAAGCTAATAAATATACGGCTACAGTTCTACACAATATGTGTCTATGTTTCTATGTTTAACAAGAAATAAGGATCCGTTTTTAACACGAAATCTCTCTTCAGTGTTTTGAGATCCCTTAAACAAACTACAACTAGGTACCGAGTAATTTTTATTTCAACTATAATAAATATCTGGATATGATTTCACTTTTAAAACGAAATATGTGTTCAAGATTCCATTTTTAACACGAAATATGCATCTACAATTGCATTTTTAAGACGAAATCTCTCTTCAATACTTTGAGATTCCTTTAAGGAACTAAAACTAATTACCGAGCAATGCTTAGCTCAACTACGATAAGTTTACAAAGAGGATAACATTTTTAACACGAGTTCTTCACTATAACACGCTATATCCAATACTTTCAGGTCTCTTTGTATCGAGCAATGTTTATTTCAATTATGATAAATTTACTGTGAGAATAAATGGAAATATCGAACCACGATTCTATTGATAACACAAAATATACGTCTCCAATTCCATTTTTAACACGCAATCTCTTATAATCAATAGTTTTAAGTTCCTCAAACGAATTAGAATTAGTTACCTAGTAACATTTAATTCAATGAGGCTACGTCCAAATATCCATTTTTAAAACGAAATATGTGTACACGATTCGATTTTTAACACGAAATCTCTCTCTAAATCCTTTGAGATTCCTTTAACAAACTAAAACTGGTTACTAAACAATGTTTATTTCAACTAGAATCAGTTCACGCAGATAATACGTCCTTGATTTCATTTTTAATACTAAATATACGTCTCCAATTCCATTTTTAACACGAAATATCCTGTCACACATTCTCTTCAATATTTTCTCGTCGTTTTGTACCGAGAAATGTTTATTCTAATTGCGGTGAATTCACGAAGAAAATGTATTTAAATATCCGGCGACAATTCAATTTTTTACACGAAATATTCATCCAAAATTCCATTTTTAACACGAAATCTGTGTTGAATACTTTGAAATTCTTTTAACAAACTATAATTAGTTACCGAATAATCAATTCTGATAAGTTTAAGAGAATATGTCGCGGATTTCATTTTTAATACGAAATATGCGTCCAAAATTCTATTTTTAACACGAATTCTCCATTATAACATATTATCAACAACATATTTAAACAAACTGCAATAAATTACCGAATAACGTTTATTTCAATTACAATGCGGCTACGATATCTGGACATTTGTATTTTTAATACAAAATACGTGTCCATGATTCCATTTTTAACACGAAATCTCTCTTATAACACGTTATATTCAATAGTCTTAGACCCTTTTAGATATTGAGTTGAAAGCTCTAATTTTATTACAGTCTCTATGCTTTTTGGCTTGTTATAGCTACAATAATTAACATTTATTTTTAGTAAATCTTCTATTTTAATTAAATATAAGATCTCATTAATATCGTCTATGGAATTCTACAATATAAATAATAAATATCAAGGAAATTAATTCGTAATTTTGTTTATATTCCCTTCTCTCATCATCAACATCATAATAATACTCAGTCAATTGAGAAGCCTCAATCTAGTTTAATATAGAAGAAAGAATTTTTAATTAACATTTCCTTTACCAAGAGTATAATATGTGTGTGTCTCTATATCTATGCAAAGTCACGACCTGTTTAATACTACTTAAGGTATAAAAGACACGTAGCAACGATGATTTAATTAACTTATACAGCAACCACCTCAGACGTGGAACAGGATAATGAATGTCTATGAACGACAACATGATGGCATAATTTTAATTCGTTTTGATTCTAAATTAATAAGAAGAAATTCAATTCTTGCAATTTCTATTGAAATATTTTAGCGAAATTTACCAGAGAATGATTGTTGAGTAGATCGTTTTTGATTAAATAGACGCCAGTGAGTGTTTTAGTTGAGATGATTGTGGTGATGATGATGATGATGACGATACCAGCTTAATTAAAAGTCGACCAGAGGGCACACAGGAAAAATTAATTAAAAAGTAAAGATCGTGCAGATTATGCAGAAATTACGAGATAGCTACCCATATATAGATATATTTTCTATGTGTTATAAATATGGATGTGTTTTATATAATTCTTGTTACTGTTAACAATTTTGTAGTGGTGTTCGCTTTATAAATCATAATGAATTTTAACATTGTTCATATTTATTTCTATTTTATTTGATTAGCATAACGCGGTTTTAAAGTATTTTATTACACGATTGTCGGCTGCACTTTACTTTCTCATTAACATTAATTGTTCCTCGACTGAAGTCGTTTTTTCTAAAGACCTGTTATGGCTGCAATTTGAATTGTAATGCTGATATTTGGATTTATATGCAAGTCTTTTATTTTTGTTCGCATATTAATTGAATTTTAATACTCTAATAGACTATAGTATTAGAAAGTCTACAGAGTTTAAACAAAAGTTTGCTCGATCGTGTAAGCATCAATGCTTAAAGTTTACAGTATGAATAGCTTCCTATAATGCGCTTATCATTCCAAATCGTTCTAGATTTATTATTTTGTTAAAGTTAAACATTAGCACATTTTCAAGTTCGAAACTACAAATTCTATAGAAATTTGTAATATTCATGGGTGGCCATTTTCCAAATTGCCTGTTTTGTAAATAACTGGAATATTTCTTGTTATACGCTACCATCCAACAAGAAGATTGAATATCGTCAATGTCGCTCAAAAAGCCGGTTTCTTTGGTTAGAGAGAGTCGGACTCAAGGGATGCTTCCATGCATCTAAAATCACACACTGATACGAGAAGTTTTCGCTGACTCGTTAACTTTGTACTAACAGTACAGACTTTTGAAGCTTCTCCTTTAACATTTTTCTAAGTATACTAACAGTAAAACCATCTGTAATGTCCAGTCGACGTGTATTTCCATTCGACTGAAGTTATTGTAGAAAAACGGCAAATATAAACGTAAAGGAATATTATATTGAAATTCCAACTAAATATAATTCGCCTTTTCAATATTTTATTCAATCTTAACAGAGACATTTTCGAGTATAAAGACTGAACGTTGATGTCAATAAACTTGTTCACTTTCTTAGTATAATTTATTGGTTCGTTTCTCAATAATTCTTAATCGACCATCGTCATGATGATTGATGTTTGAATCTATTGATTTTATCAATTACTATTATTAGCATTCAATTCAATTATCAAAGTGTAAGTAATAATGAATGAGAGACGAAACAAAATTAAGATATACGAGCGTATCGAGTCGAACGTTGTTCTTCATTAATTCTAAGCTTTATGCTGGTCTTGACCTGGCTGGAAAATCTCATCTATGCTCCTTTTCTAACATATTGAATGATGGACGTACACCGCTTTGAGGGGAGAATATTAATTATAGCCGTTCGACGAACATTCACCCTTGTTACCATAATAAATGACACTGAAGTTAATTGTATTTTTCCTTATTGCAAAATATTCGATCCGTTTCCTTTGCTTTATTCGAATTAATTGGCTCTTATAATAAATTTCGAGTTTCAAAGTTTCGTGCGGTTAGACCAAAATCCACACAATTTTTTGCCAATAATAGAACATTTTTCCTGTTTCAGTGTAGTCTACAATTTTTCTAAATAAACTCGTCTAATTGGCTTATTTGGAGGGTAATTTTGTTCATATTGGTGGCGATAAAGCAAGAGTTTGGCGATAATTTTGAATGTTTTAGGTGTAAAAATGGTGGATGCGCCGGGTGAACGGTTTTCATTTATTTCCAATTTTCTTTTAATTAATTGAACATACGGATTCATTTAGCGTATATTATTCGAATTATTTGAGTTTTAACTAAATATTGTTAATCTAATTAAATTATTTTCGTTATTTGGAATTTCTACTGTATTTTAAATAAGCAGTCATTTGAAGTGGAAATAATGTAGTATTTCGTAAGTTGGCTAAAATTCTACTGTAATTTAATTTTTTATTCTAATAAACCACAAATTAACTGTTATTTACAATGTGGACAATAATTTCCAAGTGTAATTGTTAGAAGGCAAACAAGAAACCGCCCGGTTTTTAAAGTCTCTAGTGTACGTGCTCATTTATCCATAAATTCGGTTGATGTTTGATTCTGTTTATAAGGCCCCAAGCGTCAGATGTTCATTAAGCAAACTGATTGTGGAAGCAGAACATTGTCGGCATTATAACGTCAACAACAGAAAATACAGAGAACGAAAGAACAATTTCGTTCATTTCTCATTCGGCTACAATTTTTCCCACTTTAATCAATTTCTTCATGCCTTTATATTATCGGATATAATAAATAACACCTGTGATTAATATTAGATATTGTTTTTTCCGTTTATTTTTGAAAAAATGATTGTCTTTGTTTCATTATTCGTTTGAAGTGTTAAGTAAAGTGGAACGTTGAATTCATATCCGGAAGATGCGACTCAAACTGCATCTAAAAACGCTCATCACAAAGATTTTTCAATATCCTTCAACTATACGTTGAAAGTTTCTAAAATAGCACAGATGAGAATTAAAAAAAAATCATAGTTATTAGTGTTCTAAATGCAAACCGGAAACTTTCGAGAGAATCTTTAAAGAGTCCGTCTCTTAATCAACGACTAGAAATTTTCATAAAATCCTATAATGCATTCTATTTGAATTACAAAAGGCTTTGTACAAGAGACAATGATCTTAGACATCTTTATTAAAACCGATTTTTGCGTATTTCACAATTTCAATCGTATGAATTTTGAATTTAAACCCCTTATTGGGTATCAATTTTCCTCCAGTAAAATCTAAGAATCTTGTTATATTAAATCCGATATTCGTCTTGTATAAAGCCTATATTCAAACGGATTTGATTTGATATAATTGGGCGATTTTAAAAATTATACAAATGGACAAAACTTAAATTTGATTTGCTCCAAGTTTGATTCAGCGTTGGAAATTTAATCAAACATATCGCATTAATTCCGTTAGGGTTTTTAATTATTCGGCTTTAATAAATAAATTAAAATTTTCAATGAATAAATCGGGAACACGTGTTTTGTAACTATAGAGTAGTGATATATAAATGGATGGTTCGGATATATATAAATGAATGTCGGGAGCACCTTTTCAGGACCCGAAGCTTTCAGGCTACGTGCCTCATAAAGAAAACATGCTGTACCACTAAGCCTTCTATTAGTGTTCGAAATCACGTTCTGTGGGTAATTTTGTCTATTACTGGCCAACAGAATGAGATAGGTATGCTGACAATGTCCACTATACCGATTGGGCTATCAACTCTAAAATCCCCCAAACAATGTAAACAACAATATTGCAAATACTATGAAAAATCTAGAAAATTATTAATAATAAATCGAATAATACTGAATGTCTAAATGATAAGAAATGACACTATAAAACTATTGAATATTCCTATAATGCTGACTTGCTGGGTGGATTTTATTATGTCGTAATATTGAGACGGCACTTTGGTTCTTTGAAAATTTAATTCTAGCTTTCACTTGAATAGTCCTTGATAAATTGATAATAAAATTTTTATTAAAAAATCCGTAAATTTTCGAATATTAAAGCGTACTTTATTCCATCATCAACACCATCGTCATCTAAATAATTATTAATGGTAATGTTATTACGTCTTGTTCTTGTTGAGGGAGGAATAATTAAAAATTTATAAAAATCGATCCGTATATAGCTCAACAACCGGTCATTTAACAGCGCTATAAATAATGCAACGGTCCAAATTAATCCACTTTGGTTTCAAAATCGAATTACATTACCATAACAAAGAACGTTGTCTTTGCCCCATAAATGGCTAAATTGTTGAGATTCAAGTGTCGCAAAAATACCGAACATTTAGAAAAAATCCGTATAATTGTCGAAAATCAGTCGAATATTTGATTTATTTAGAAAATTTAAGTGTGCTTCTATAGAGTTTATGAATAGTTTTTGTAATGTTTGATTTATCGTTACAATAAAAGAAGGAAGCTGAAAGTAAGAGCCCCAATCTGCCGTAAAAGCTCTCCAACTATCCTCGCTTTAATGGTGTTCATTATGAGATTTATTATTATTGTAAAAAATTACTAATTTTGTCGGATTTAATGCGATTTTAAAGTAATTTTTGGGGCATTTAAAAGAATAAAAGTTTTCGTTTTAAAATATGTACAGAAATATCTCGAGATCTTTTAAACTTGAAGGTAAAAGACAATCCTTTACACTTGAAACAATGTTGTAACTTACTAAAACTTCTTACTCCTATCCAAAAACTTGAGCTATATTTCAGTTCTTTTTTCAGTGGGATTGTTGAAAACACAAGTGAGCGAAGAAAGAGGGAGAAAAGGATCGTAAAGTAGATCTTGAAAGATTATCGTCATGTTATAAATTTTCGTTTTATTGATAACGACTTGAAATCTAACAAATCTAATTTGTTTATCGAACAAATAGTTGGTGTTTTTTTAATAGTAGTTTTATACAATTTGTAATAAACAACGGACCATCAATCATAGTATCAATTTAGTTTTTCACTTTCAAGCTATAAAAGTTTAGGCGTGTAGTACGAGGCTTGAAAATATTCGCAATTTCATCTGAAAATGAATTATGGTTGTTTACACTTTATTCGACACGTACATAAATCAAACAAATCCATAGGAATTAAGAAAATTTCAGAAATTCTCCACGGATAAATCACATATCGATGGAAATTGTCGAAAATTAATTTGATTACAACATAAATAACATAAAAGTTTGTAATTTTTCTTCGATTTTTACTATTTTATATGTTCACTCGAATAAATGTTACGTGACCATAGAGTTTATTTTTCAGTCAACTGAAACTGTGTTGGTATTTTCGTTTTCTATAAAACCACTGGAATCAATGGACCAAAAGTCTATTCTCACTCGATACGTTCACCGGGCCCATTCCCGTAATTTATTGTTACGAAAAATACAATTTTATTTATTTGAAAATACTGAACCTCAACCAATAGAGGTAAGATTGTTTAACAGTAAGCTGAACTTTCAACAGGATAAACGATTCACATGAAAATTCGTAAAGTTTCCATGTTGTTGTTATTGTTAGCCGGCTTTATATTTATGTTGGCTCGTATCAGATTTATTTGCCACATTAAAACACATCTACCTACAATATTGTTACAAAAATAGTTGTAGTTTTTTGTGCATTTTATAGCCGAAGAAACGAACAATACAAACTAATCTAGACTCGAAATATTTCAAATCGTCCATTTTAAAATCTTGCCTTATTATTATCCACAAAAACCGCAACAAAATTCGATTTAAACATCTATATTAGTGTCAATTCTTGTTGTTTTCGTTGACAAAGACTTTGTCGATCAATTTCAAATCTAGTCGGACTTGTCAATTATTTCTAATAGGAAATATGGAAATCGGTGAACGATGGGGAGTTAAATGTTGGAAATTCGACAAGTCTGTCATTCGATTTTAAATCATTTCCCACTAATTGTATCCTATAATTGTCTGTTTTTAAACTAGAAACAGTAATTTGAATTTAAGCCGCTTAAATGCTGACATTCTATTGGTTATTTAGAGCGTTATTTTTTCTAATTCTATCACAGTAAGTATCGATAATAAAATTAATTGATTATCCAATTGTTAGTATCATAATGTTACTATTTTATTGTTATATATTAGTTTTAAAAGCTACAATTAGGGATATGAATATTTTGTAAATTTCAAATTTACCACCAAAGTAATTTAGTGTTTTTTCTAGTAACTTTTTCGTCTATATCGGGAAAATTTCAAATTTACCGCCAGGTGAATCTAGTGTTTTTTCTAGTGACTTTTTCTCTTGTGACAAAATTTTCAATTTCCTATCAATATAATTTAGTGTAATTTTTCTAATCATTTTTCTAATTATTCTACATTTAATTAGTAAATATCGATTAAAGTGAAGATTTAGAATTGTTCGCCCTTCAAAAAGTAAGTTATAACGACATTCTTGTGTTATTTATGCTTATTTATATTTCTAACCTCAACATTTCAGTTTTGATCATTTTTAATTAATAAATTAAGTGAAAAATTGTGGATAAGAGATTACAATAGACATAAATAGCCATCAGTAAACTGATTAAAATTTCGAAAATTATCGATAAGCTATTTTTCGAGATTGTATTCAATTTTATTCAGCCCTAAATAGTCTTCTTGTAGGGCAACAGGTCAGAATTCGATACCAATTTGATCGTGGTGGTATGAAAATCTAAGCCAATATTAATGAAATTTGCTAATTTATTACAATTAGATTGAAAATATTCAAACAGTTTTCGTTTAGTGGACGCATGTGCAAAGAATTTCTAAACGAATGCCCCACACAGAACACTTGTTCTCAACGAAAGGCATTCAACTACTAGAAGTATTGCCATTCCTGCTGAAACTCCATTATAAACTCGATAATGGAATCCAGTGATCTTCTAGTTTCTTTTTTCTTATTTTTCCCATCATATTTCAACACTTTTTTCTTATCAATTTCAAATAGAAAATTCCAACAAAAAAAAAAGAGTAAATTTCAATTAAATAAGTACGTAGATTTGGTTAAAAGGTCGGAAACTGGGTAATATTTCTATAGATAGATATATCAAGTAAACCTATCTCTATAATAATTTCAGGGATATATTGCAGGATGCGGTTAGTGTATACCCAACATCATTAGCAACTATACCACCTGAGTCTACGAATACCGGAAAGCCAGGTATATCTTTAGTGATAACATGCCAGCATATAGCCTCTTGTGACCAACAAATATTCCAATTTTGTTACTACTACTACTACTACTACTATATTGCTAATAGAAAATAACCAATCAAAGGGAAAACTTGGAAATTTGTGTTAAGTACACTGTAATGGTAAATTTTGCAATATTAATCACACACAGTCAAGAGATTTAATATTCTTCATAATTATTGTAGATGGTGTTTCGTGAAAAACGGATGAGAAGAACATTGTTATTTAAACAATTTGTAATAAATGTGAAAAATATAAAAGATGGAATTTTGTAAATGTTCAACGTCAGTCCTTATTACAAGTGATGAAATAAGTAAGTACCTTTCTGTTTTTATTTAGAAAAATTGTTCAAATTTTGAAAGAAATTTTATACAAAAAAAAAAAACATTATTCATCGTATTTTTACTAACAACATCATCAACACTTTTACCAGTTAATGAGAAATTGAATATTAAACAAGCTTTCACATCTAATTCATATTTAGTAGTGATTTTAATTTTGAAATCTTAAATCTCAATTTCTTGCTTCAGTTAATATACTTTAACTGTTGTATTATACTGACTAACAATAAGATGAAATTCAGTTTAGGAATTTGTGTATTTCTAATATAGTATTAATGGAAATACCCAGCTGGAATTGTTTGATTTGCTTATTTTACATGAATTTCTTGAGATTTTACGATTCAAAATTACCGTTTCATCAAGCTTATAAAGTGTATGTTATAACAAATAATTTTACTCATTTGCTGGTTTTAAATCATTGGAAGGTGCCGATTAAACTAGCTCTCGATTTCTTAAAGTTGAATGTTTGATATTCTGAGACATTTTTAACATAAAATATTACTACACAATCGTAAATTATAAATTAAATAAATAGAATTTAAATTTATTATTTATTAAAATGTAGATATATATTTTTCAATATACTATAATATCCTGAGAAATTACAAATCCTTTTTGGAAATTTATAGAGCCATCTATTATTGCTAGTCGTAACTAAATACTTTGGAATTTGGTTGTTAGATGTCCCTGTTTAATTTCAAATACATTGCGCAGTTCAAATTGAACGAGTGTTATAAAGAAAGTACATTTCTGTGTCGTGTGTATTTTGTGTTGCCTATATTGCAACATTTAAAATTTTTTTATTTATAGTGGGAAATAATTATGGGGTTACAATTTTATCAAAAAAATAGATTAAATTAACTCACTTCAATAATAATTGTCCATTTTAGGTATAATTTCTATGAAAAATGAGTTTTTGTAAAATCAATATTGAATGACTTTAGCGATACGAGGAGAAGTTAACCTTCTTGCATGTAGTCTTTCGCAAGATAAATACAGTAGTACCAACTTAAATTTAAATGTCATTTTCATTGTTTATAATGGTTTATAATTTCTAAAGAAATTAACAGAAAAAAGTGTTTTCAGAATGAAAATTCAGTGAGATTAGATCTGACAATAATTTTGAACATGAGTGAAAGTATTATCAAGAAAAAATTGATAAAGAAGCTAATCTAATCTCAAAAAGTGAACTTAACCTTAAATTTTTTAACGAAGCGAAACTAAAGAAAAAGAATGGAACGATTAACAGAAAAGAAAGAGTGAGATTCAGGAATTACATGTAAGTTCTATTGTAATTACATTGAAATTTTGAAATATTAATTAATTTGTTTTCTATGTAGGCAACCAATTTTGGAAAACACCAAAATAACAATGATTGGCAAGTTTCGTTTTTCGATTGATTTCAATTCAAACAGTTTGTGGTGCATTCGAAATTACAGACAACTCGTGTAAGTTTTATTGATTGTGTTATTGTTTTGTGAAAATTTTGTTAATTTTCATTAAATTAATTTCCAGAGTTAACAACAATAATTTGGTCTAACAATATCGTTCTTCACTTCATTTTAATTTCGATAATGGGAAGCTCAGAGATGATCATTTTTAAAAATTCGATGAATATAGACAAAAGATGTTGGAGTTTAAAGCGATTGATCAATTTTGAATAAGTTGAGTTAGTTTAGGGTGAATTTCTTATCGAATTTATTGGAAAAGTAACTACAATAGAGGAGATTGTTTTAAAATTTGTAAAGCTTTGGAGTTTATTGATTGTTGTAAATGAAAGGTATGCATGTGATTAATTTTATTAAGAGAGAAAATGTAATTGCTTTTGTTGTAGATCCTAAATTGTGTGGGTTTGGTTTTCATACAAATCAAAGAAGATATTAAACTACAAATGGTCTGTTTATCGATTTCATTTCGATCGCATATTCTTTGTTAATTATTATCAACCGGGTAGTTTATTAGAGAAATTATTGCTGAAATTTCCGCTGTGGGAATTATTGTACTTTTAATAGATTTACCTGCTTGATAATATCTTGAATATTATATATGAAACATACATTTATTTGATGGTAGAGTAGAACAAAATTGTATGCATATTTTATTTATGTAATTATTAATTGTAAAATTATAAGTGAAAACGAGAGTATTGTAACGAAGAGAAGTTTTCTAGAATGAAAGCAATGATTTCTGTTAATTACTATTTGTTGGTAATAACTAAATGGCGACAAAATATAGATTTTTATAACTAAATGAGAATAAGGCGAAGATGATGTATGCAGCTAAATATACAGAGTGAGCCATGTGGTTGGCCTATTAGACATTTAAAGAGTTCTGAAATTTGGTATGCACCCCTTTTTTCCACCAGAACTACACCTGCAAAATATATTCGGTGTTCTATCAACCCCCGGTGT
>JACDRP010000210.1:0-92157 GCA_013841185.1 Hycleus phaleratus
AAACTGCAGTAGAATTAGAAAAAAGAAATATCTGAGAGTGGTTAAATCATTTGGAAAATTCCAATTGAACTCTGAGTTACAGGGGAAAATCTTGGTGTATGTGTGTTTTTCAAAAAATTGTCATACTTTCCAATTATTTATTTCCAATAATTTTCTCACAGTATACCTGTAACAAATCGATTGAGTTCTTCAAATCTCCAAGAAATCCTTCAATCAGTTTGCTAGTTTTCCGGAAAATTCCCAAAAGTTGCATTAAAAAGAGCATTTCAAAGAATATAAGTGGCTATTGTTTTCAAATATTTCAATTGAACTTTGACTTACAGGAGCATTTGTTTTTTCAAAAGAAAACTCCAATTTTCGCACATAACTTAGCCAACATCACCAATTTTTCAATAATTTTCCAACATTGNTCACCAATTTTTCAATAATTTTCCAACAGCATATAGTAAATTGGAAGAGTTTTCTAAATATTCAAGAAATCGTCCGATCAGTTTGGTCGTTTTCCGGAAAATTGTCAAAAATTGCAGTAGCAAGAAAACTTTAAGAAATATTTGAGTGGTAATTGTTTTAGAAAATTCCAACTGAACTTTGAAGCACAGAGGAAAATTCCTTAGTATGTTCTTCTTAAAGTAAAGTCATATTTTCCTCCACAATTTATTATTAATTTTCCAATGATTTTCTCATAGTATATAGCACATTGAGAGAGCTCTTCAAATATCCAAGAAATTTTTCAATCAGTTTGTTCATTTTCCGGAAAATTGTCAAAAACTACAATAGCATTAGAAAGAAAATTACAGGAAATATTTGAAAGTGGTTATTGCTTCAGAAAATTCCCACTGAACTTTGAATTACAGAGGAAAATCCTTTGATTTGTTATTCTCAAAATAAAGTTACAGTTTCTCCATAATTTATTATTAATTTTCCAATGATTTTGTCATAGCATATAGCACACTGAGAGAGCTTTTCAAATGTGCAAGAAAATGTTCAATCAGTTTGTTAGTTTTCCGGAAAATTGACAAAATCGGAGGGTCCATATTACTTTTCTCCGATACAGTAGGTACCTTAAAAATTCAAATATTTAATCATCGATATCTCCCTTGTTTGATGTTATATTGCAATGAGTTCAGTAACATTAGAAGGAACTTCTTAAACAATATCTAAGAAAGTTTTTCTTTTAGAAAACTCCAATTGAACCTTGAGTTCCAGAGAATCTTAGAACATGTTTTGTTACAATTTCCTAATATTTTCCCTCTAATTTAGCCAATTTTATTTCTTTTTCTAGGATTTTCTAACAACAAATTGAAAACGCTTTTCATAATTTTCCCGGTAAATTCCTTAACTTTCCGAAAGAACAATGAAAAGCTGATAATTTAACCGCTTTCTGTTCTGTTCCCGTTAAAATAAACTTTAAAAAACGCTCCAATTCTGTTATGGCGCAATAATTTTGATAGAATTCAATATTTTCCTGCGACTCAATTCTAAAACCATTTCCTTCCTGTCTAAACGAAGAAACAACAACCGTACAAGGTGTGCGAAGATTCATAATAACAATAAATTATTAATTCATTTGATATAATTACGACAAAGATGCAATACAAATTGGACGCGTGATTCAGGCGGGACTAACGGTAATTTCACCTCGCCGTCTGAATTTTCTTAAGGAATTTCGAATCGGAAAGTATAACAGAAATTTGATTGACTAATTAAACAAATGGTTTCGACTTGAATTCATTGATAATCAAACGGTAGAATTATTGAATAGAAAACGAACCGCTTGGGGTTTCTTTCTTGGTTTACTATTAAAATCACTTGCTCTGTTTATTGAAATTTTTCCAATTACTCAAATTTGTATGGATTGAAAGTTGTTGTAATTGTTGTGTTTATATTTTTGAAGGGGGAAATTTTCTCTATTATCAATTAGAAAACGGTTTCACTAAAAAAACCTGATTTGAAATTATTATCGTTCGATCGAAATTTTCAACAAAGTAAGTCGAATAAATAAATAAATTTAAATGCAATCAAGCTTTAACTGTAAAAATTATAGAGCATTCATTTGATTTAAATAGAGTAAAGAATAGATACTTTTATAATTATCTACAAATGGCATCGAGAATATTTGTTATTCAAATTAACCAATAATTATTTATAATCGTTAGAATTGATTACATTTCCTTATTATTGAAGGTGAACTTGTTAACGATTCGATATTTAATATCAGAAGATCGAAAAAAATTGTAACAAGAATAAGGATATTGAATTCGAAAAGAAATGCTCTAAGAAAGTAGGTAAATACTTCGGGGAAACAGAAGAATCTAATTATGTGGGAATAGAGTCGATATTACAATTGAAACTGATATTTAAATTGAAGAATTTGCCATTGTTAGAAACAGTTTAACATAAATTTGAGGTTTTGAAAAAAGAACTAGAGGCGAAACGGAGATTCATTAGAATACCCTCAATAAAAGTCGCACAAAATAAAAATTAATTGACTAGAAAAAATTGAAAAGAAAAAGTTTTGTCAACCGAGAATCACCTTCTTGAATAAAATTGTATCAATTAAGTAAAAAACGCCTATAGAACGTCTCAAAAATTAAACCATCCTCTCACTTTCTATTTCACTAAGAAAATTAACAAATATTTGGCTACTATTTTCGTAATTTTATTACTTCAAAATCTAAATAACCGACTCACTTTCATATAAACATTAAAGCAATAATGCAGCTTAGAAAGACGTTTTAGAGAAATTTAATTGTTCAAAAGAAGCAAAATTTCAATTAACTATAAATTAGAAGCAGTTAAAATTCAGATGAAGCGATGAAGAGGAAGAATATCGGAAGACAATTAAGGAGAAATTACTTTAAAATTTGAAAAAACCGCAGTTCAAAAGTTTTAAGCGCGAATAAAGCAAGTTCGGCAAGGCGGCAAGTTTGGGAGCTTCGTGAAATATCTTGAGAATTTATCGGAGAACCCCCGGGCATATTTTAGCGAAAGTTAGACCACGTAGCTCGTTTGCAATTTGGTCAAAAAGGCGTTTTCGGACAACCAACTACACTGACTCAAAGATTTTGGTGAAAATTAGGCAAAAAAGCGTTTTTGACCGATTCTCCGATGGGTTGCGGGGCCCTACTTTTACGAAAATGTCCTATAGATAAATATTTTTCGAGTTGCTCGCTAACTAATAGGACTTTTGTAGCAATAACGAAAATATTTCAAAATTTGGTCTCAAAAATCGCTCTTCTGACCCCGTAGCCAAATTCTTTAAGAATTATTGTAATTTAGAACCAAAACTTGTTAAAATCTGGATGCACATTAGATCTAAATTTACTAAAATAAGTCTCAAATTCTAAAATTTTTTCCAAAAAGTGAATAAAAACCAACATTTTACGCTTAAATTCGACCAAGTCTCTAAATTTTTTGATTTTTGAACATTTAGCTCATTTAGAACACTTAATGGAGAGAATCATGGGAATGTTCCAAATTTTCACCGAAAACTCAAAAATTTTCCCCAAATTATCGATTTATATTCGAAAAGCACCCCCAAAGCGGCCTAAATTGCTTAAATTATAATAATTTCGATAGTTGACAGCGAAATTCGCTACCAATTGGCAATTTAGCTGAAAACAGTTGACTGTGGGGTTCTGAGCGGAGGCCCTTTGGTCGAAAAGGCAGAATTTTTGCCGCTATTTCCCCAATACTGCCGAACATCTATGAAATTGGTCGTTATTGATTTAAATTAATCGAAATTGGATTAATTAAATAATAAAACACCTGTCAGTCTTTAAAAATTTTCAATTTTCTTCCTGTCGCTTTCTACTTCCTTAAGAATTTCAACAATCATTTCCTGTTTATCAAATTTCTAATCTAATTGTTGATTTGTTCTCAAATTGATCAATTCCAAACTACACTTAGTGATAATTAACACTAATTATTACAATATTTGTAATCAGTGAAACTTTAAAGACTACATGTTGCAAACTTATAATTGATCATCTATACCAATAAAAATGGTTGTTTATTGTTGATTTCGAATTTCTCTTATTTTTTTAAATAATTAATCATTTTCGTTTGAATATCCAACAAGAAAATCGATGATTTTCCAATCGTCTTCAAGAATTTTCCGAATTAATTAACATAACTTTCCAATGTTAATTTAAACAACGTCCTCCTGTACAGAGGTCAGTCGATCTATTCAGTATAAGAGTAACTGTTTTTGGAATATTTCTCGCTAAAAAAGCGACTCGCCAATCCACAATGCTGTTGTGTTCATAATGAAATCTATGAAATTGAGGCCACAAACAAATCCGACAACCTACCTATGATGGTATGTTGTTATACTAAAGTATCTCCAATAAAATGAAAGCTGAGATAAATGGAATTTTTGTCGATTCTCCCATGATCTCATGCTATTATTTTATAATTGTTTTATTTGTTCCGCAATTACCGAAAATTAAATTAGTTATAATTATGGAAAATTCGGAAATCTCCAAAATTAACAATTATTTTAAAACAATACGTTTTATATATTTTTACGTAATTTTCATTTCGCATTTGAACTATTCCGGCATGTGGGTTTGGTTCAATCAATAATTATTTACAACACGTAACAATTACCATTTTTTATATTTAATATGGAACTGTTCAATAACTGTATTTATTAAATATATAAAATTATTGAGGCACACTTTTGGGTAATGAGGAACCGATACAGTTAATAGATTTTGATTCTTGTTTTGGTATACTTTAACCCCAATTCAAGGCCGGTTCTATTCCTACAAACCCCTAATTCTAGAATTTTTAACTAACTGGAGCTTGATCCTGAACGGTAACGCTCAATTTATTCGTCTAATTAATGGATATACACCGTTAATTGTATTGTAATATTTTTGGATTTACCTGAATATTAGTCCTTTTTA
Source organism: Hycleus phaleratus (assembly GCA_013841185.1). Taxonomy (NCBI): domain Eukaryota; kingdom Metazoa; phylum Arthropoda; class Insecta; order Coleoptera; family Meloidae; genus Hycleus; species Hycleus phaleratus. The sequence goes on from JACDRP010000210.1 coordinate 4,914, forward strand.
CTTCAATATATAGCCAATTATCTGTAGCAAAAGCTATAGCTAATAGGGCTACAGCGATGATCGAAGCAATGGTGGCTAGACTTAAAGTTACAGCAGAACAGGGCATGTCTTCTGATTCGCTAAAATATCCAAATAATTATCGAAATTAACCAAATATACACATTAATTAAAGATTTTTCTAACTGGAAAACAGGCGTTTTCACTATTTTATAAAATATGTTAGAAAAACCAGCACTATTCTTAAGTCATTTGTGATTTAACTCAGTTTCCGTTCACAAGGTAGATCTTAAACTGGCAACTAAAGGAAGCCTAACACAAGAACCTGTTTGATACCTGCGCAAGAATTCTATTATGTGAAAGTCTCCAATCTTACTTTTGTATAGATGGTTGTCGTATTTATTGGAGATTAAATCAAATTTGCTGTGCAGTGAAATTTTCACTACTGTCACGGAATTTCGAAAAATTCTCCCATTTTATCGCGCTAAAATATGGCCGAAACTACTTCAATGACCCTATCCCAACTGGTTGATCTGTCCCTTTGTTCAACTGAGGTAAATATTTGAATTTGAACAAACAATACTAACGAAATTTCCAGATGGGTACGGTAAATTTCAGTATTCTCCACGCCCTGCTCCATGTGCTCCTCCAACAAATGAACCGAGCCGATGTTACCGTGGAGTTTGTCGGCAAAGACTCCGATCGTATCCAAAATTTACTAAAAGCAGCCAAACCTCTGCCGTGCGTCACCCTAACCGAGTACAAAATCGTCGGCGATCAGAGGGTGAAAAAGGACACCGATGAAGAAGAGGGTAGACACCGATTTTAACCAATTTTACCCGATTAACCAACGAAATTTCGATTTTAGCCGCCGATAAGGCGCTGGTCGTTGTCGAACAGGGGGGCGCAACCGCTGATATTTCCGTAGGGATGACCAAACAATTTCAAGAAATACAAAACGACGTAAATTCAATGAAAAACCAGCTGAAAGAATTAAGAGAACTACCGGGAAATGTTGATTTAATTGAAGCAACACGCGATAAAAGCTCACCAATATTGAATATGTTCCAAGTTTTAACAGTAACTAAACGTGTCGAAGGTATTGAAGCGGGTTTCGAGAAGATCAGCTCGTTAGTTGAAGATTTAATCAATTCGATGGGCGGCGATGCTGTTCGGACTACAGTTAGAAATGTGCGAAGATCAATCGAGAGTATGGTTAGAGATGAAATTGGCAAAATGGTAACAAGAGCTGAAGATATTGCTGAACGTGTGGATAGTCGTACGCTTATCGAAGAATCGATAAGGCATGAACTTGAGAAGATTGTGGCAAAAATCGAGGGTAGTTTTGATGAAGAGGAGGAGAAAGAAGCTAAACCTAAGGGTGGTGATAATATCACGAATAAAATCAATGAACTTTATAAGAAAATTGAAGAAATAACGAAGAAAATTGAAGAACTAGCTGGGGGTGCTAGTGCGAAAGATTTTGCCGATTTAACTGAACGTTTAAATGTTGATCAAGCTAAGATTAGAGAACTTTCCGATAGTTTGAGGAGTCTTCTGAATCAAATACAGGCGATGAAAGAGATTAATACGAAAATTACTGAAGAAGCTGAGCTTATCAAAAAGAATAACGAAGTCTGTTCTAATATTGATAACAGCGGTATTCTCTAACTTTTTGGCGATTCATTACTATAACAACACATATGCAACTGTTGTCATGGTAACGCTAAAAAGATAGAGAATACGACTGATATATTTTCAATAATCAGGCATTTTTAATAATCAGGCAATTCTAGAACAAATCGAATTCCTGAAAATCACCAAAGCCAATCATGAAGATTTACAAGACGCTTTAGAAAACAAAGCTGATACTTGCGAACTTAACAGGAAAGTATCCAATGATGTTTTCGAACTAACTTGCGATGAATTCTCGAAAGCCATCGAGGATGCTCTCAATCGACTATCACAACAGGTTCAAATCCGAATTAATTAAATTGAATAAAAACCAATTTTTCAATTAGGAACAATTATTGTTGCAAGCCCTTGATAGTATGCAACAAGAAATCGGCGGCAAATTGGATAAAGCTGATGTTGATAAATTTAAAGAATTCATCAATGATCAATTGAAAGATATTCAAAATAAATTAAAATTGTTGAAATCATTGAAAGCAGACGAAGAGGCTGCTGGAACGAAACGGAAATTATTACGAGATCTTAATTGTATATCATGCGAAAAGGATGTAGTTATGCGAAAAGATTTGGACACTAATCTAAGATCTACGGCCAATCCGTTACGGCCACCAGTTCGAAATATAGCACCGTATATAGCGTACGAATTGGATCAATTACGGACACAACAGAAAACACTTGGAATAGGAAAGAATTTAAATCATCTAGAAATGGCTTTTAAAACCAGCAAAGAAACAAAGAGGTAACCAATTTTTGATACTAAATCAATCTAATGATTCAATTTTAGACAAGATCATCTTTGTACACGATATTGTGGCGGAAGTCATACGGTAACAACAGCTGAACAGCGTGTTACTAAAGTTGGACACTTTACCCAACAATGGGGTGTTAAAGTTGAACCTGCATTAGATGATAAATACATTCGAGGAATTGATAATCACGTATTTTAGTTAATTGCGATTATTTTATGATTTATTGGTGATTTTTAGTTGTACAAAGCTGATCCGGAAGTTGATAAGCCGAAAAGGCCAGCGACTGCTGTTAGTGAACGAAAGAAAACTTCGAAACCTAATGTTATACAAAACGGAACTGCAACACCTCGATATCCCACCAGAAGGGTAAGTGGAATAATTAGCTATGTTGAATTACCCCAAGAAAAACTTAATTTCAAATAGACTAGAACTTGAAAAAGGGAATCTTTTCTCCCAATTTTTCACCCTAAAATGGAACATTATAGATCGTTAGAGAGCATTACAAGCTGCAGGAAGCAGTTAAATGGTAAATCAATTTTCTGTTTCCCCTGAATTTTCCAAGCATGGATTTTTCATTTTCCCATAAGCTCCAAAAAAGGCAATAAGCATGCATTGTCTATCTTTTAGGTAGCCCAAGAAAACAAAGTTTCCCTTTTTTTAATTCCCGGAAAACGACCAAGCCCACCGGAAAATTTTTTGGATATAAGCTGACATATGGGCGAAAACATAAGATTATCTATAATTCAACATTGCTACAAAATTTTCACCTTGAAATGCTCTTCCCAACGAGCTATAGCTCTTGATTTTTGGGTAAAAAATAAAGGAGAAATCGTTGAGTTTCCCCTTTTTAAAGGGTCCTAGTTGAATTATTTAATAATCAATTGAATGTTGTCCGGGGGTGAATCTCAAGTCTTCGAGGGGAATTTTCCTCCTCGGATTCAATACTGATAATTCGAAGAATTTTAATTGTTTAAACTTTATTTTTAGGATGACGCTACAGAAGCGAATGAAGAGGAGGCGATTCAATCAACTGAAGTATTAATTTCTGAAAATGCAGGTAAGATGCAATTTTCAAAAAAAAAATTCCCATTAAATCTTCTTTTACAGCTAAATTATCATCCGAGTAAGTCAATTATTATTTTTTATACAGTGCGAAGAATAAGAAGTAATTAAAGTACAAATTGGCATAAAAAACAGGATAAATGCCCCAAATATTACAGAGAATTGAGAATTCATTTAGAAAATAGTCGTATTCTTCAACTTTTTGGTGATTTGTTACCATGACAACGCTCGAGATCGAGTCTCTTCTATTTCTTTCGAATTTGATCATTCAAGGCGTACGTTATTTAAGCTCGCAGTAGGCTATGGCTTTGCGAACGTGTCAATTTCTTGTTTCAACTCTGTAATCTGCATTACCGACATGCTCTTGTTTCAACAATGGTCGGTAATGCAGTTTAGAGTTGAAATCAGAAACTGACATGTATACTGTGTATACTCGATTCACTCATTGAATACAATTGGAGACAAGAATAAAACAAGTTATTCAAAAAATCTCCAGCGTTGGCATAGTAACGAGTGCTCAGTTAGAGAATATGATCTTTGAATAGAGCTTGTAATTCACTCATTACAAAGCTATCATGGTTACGAATCTTAAAAATTTATAGAATACCACTTTTATACTTACTTTCCAGATCAGTCAAAAAGAATCCATCTCAAGTATCGAATACGGTTCAAAATAACCCCGGCGAATGACAATTGTTTTAAGAAATTTGCGATAGGATCTTGGATAATTTCAGGACTTTCTGGTATTGTCAATATTACAACAAAAATTCTAATAAATTTCCGTAATTTTCAACTTTATTGTTGTTATAAAAAAAAACAACAATTCAATCTAATCTTCATCTTCTTCACCACCACCAGTACCAGCGGCACCTTTACGTGAATTCTTCCTCTTAACACGTCCAGGACGGCCACCACCGAATGGTGATTTCAATGAGAAATCGATGTGTTTTTGTGAATCCAATCGTACAATAAACGATGGAATATTTACAACTTGTTTACGAACACTATAAAATTAGAAAAAATAACTGAATTAGTAACAAATTTTGGGATTAAATTGATAAAATTGTCGCCTCGCCGGTACCCAATTGTGTACACAGAACACAATCGGGGCATAAAACTGGTATCATTTCTCTTCGAGTATACTTTTAGCACTAAATCCAGTATAGTTGAATAACCGATTAGTGACTCTAAGCCTCGGTAATATAACAAATTAATAAATAAAAGAAAATTACCATTTTGTTTCTCGGTAATTTACAAATTTCAAGGCGTTAGTTAGTTCAACTAAGTGGCCTTTAAGAATCAAAAAACAAATTTCAACATAATTATTACCGTATATGTCTCTGTCTGATTAAAACACGTGCATGATGGATGGATTTAGCCAAACCCAATTTGAAAACTTGCGTTTGTAGACGACGTTCTAAGAAATCTTCAATTTTCAAACCCAAAACATAATCGAGTTTCATACGATTCTCGTCCAAGACTCCGATACGGACTAGACGACGCAATAATGCATTACCTAAATACAAACAATAATTAAAATTACATTCGAAATTTTAATAATTGTATCCAGTTTTTCAGCACGTAATATTTCATCGATTGAAACACACGCTTCCTAAATGGATATTCGATATATCCCCACAAAAATGGCACTTTCATACGTTACGATTATAAATAAACGTATAAAGCGTGGCGAATTTGGGGAATTTTACGAAAAAAAATCATAGAAATAATCACCTTCAAATAGACGTTTTTGATCTTTTTCTTCTAATGTTAATAATTCACGAGCAGCTTTACGGATTTTAGCCAACGTATATTTAACACGCCATACTTCACGTTTATTCCTCAAACCATATTCACCGATAATTTTCAATTCTTGATCTAAACGTGCCTTTTCATAAGGACGCCTTGGTGTAACGTACGTCTTCGAACATACTGTCGGTATACGACCGTTAACCATTTTCGATGTGATTAGTTTCTAACCTATAAATGGAACAATTGAAATTACCACATGTACATAACCTCAAATTAATTTTTTTAATAATAGAAATATTGTAACCCCAGTTGAAACAAATAAATAAATAGATGATGATATTTATTTGTGATTATTGAGGTGTTAATATCGCCTTATTCGATTAGAGACCGGTGTATAACGAAAATACAGTATCTCTTGCCCAGTGAAATAAGGCTTGATTATCTACAAAAATCTCAATCATCCACCCAAATAAACCGATAAAATTCGAATAATTTATTGTAAAATTGTTAAAATTTTGTAAATTTAATGAAATTTTTGTAAATTTAGAAAAATTAATAAATAATTATACGAACCTAACCACACCCTACGAACGCTGAACAAGAAAGACTGTAAATGGAGGAATGGCGACATATTAAATCTGCGTTGTAGAGGGGATAATAGTAGTACTTTCTAGTCAAAACCAATCACTAATTACATTAAACCTTAAAATTAATTGAAGCTAATTTAATTAGTAAATTAGCAAAATAATTGATTGATTTTTAGATTATTTTAAATTATAGTTAAATTTGTTTTAATTTTACAATTCCATTACGGAGAATTAGCTTTGACTAATGTAGAATTTAAGCATCTATTTGAAAAGCGGAGTTGTCATATCGAACCACTTGTCGTCATGTTGATGATTTTTTAATAATTTTCAAAATATAATCAATTGAACTATTGTTGATTATATTCGCATAAATTTTATATTTTCAATACAATTGTGTAGTTTATTGCATTATTCGATGATTCTATGTAAAAGAAGATTCTAGCTGTAGGAAATTTGGCAAACACCATGAATATTTGTAGTCAAATTCAATCTTAATGTTGTTATTATTTCAAAATTACCAAATAAATAACAATATATTTAGAAATTCAAAAAAATTGCATTATATTTGGTGAATAGATTAAATTGTTAGAATTAATTTGCAATATTTAAAATGAAATAGACGTTGATTTGATTTATTTCAAGCCTAGTTGACGCCATCTATTAAACAGGTAAATGTAGCCTTGTAGTTAATAAATAATTCTAGAAATTTCCATAAATAATAAATCGTTATTCGAATAATCATAAAATTAAAAAAAACCCTTATGTAAAATAATATTTGAATAGATTTCTGAATTAATTTTGGATTTGTGGGGGTATTAGAAGTATGAAATAATCAAATCAAGTTGCCTATTTTTGACGTTCAAAATTAACAAATTCCAGGTGACAATTTATTCAAAATTTGGTAAAATTTCGAACTTCTAACAGCTTTAAAAACAATATTTAAGAAAAATTGTATTGTGGAATTAATTTGATCTAGTAGCCGTTGAACGTTATACGTAGCTCCAATTTTGCTGAAATTCTCCAATAAAATCTAATAAAATTCCAATAATTCTCGTAAGTTTTATTAAATAAGTTGATAATTGATTATTGTAATTAAATAGGGGGAATTGCGGATTTTCTGATATTTAAATTGTTAAATCGTTAAATTTCGTGGGCTACAAATATCCGTCTTAGTTTGTGGAAAATTCGTAGAGGTCGCCGTTATCGTTATTTTTATTTACTAGCTGTCATTGAAGTTGTGCAGTTGTTGAATAGAAATCGTGTTTTATTTTTATTTTTTAAAATTAATTAATAATTATTTTTAATTAATTAATAAATTAATTACGGATATGGTAATTGGAATAATGATACTGGCATGATTTCATCTCGTGTCGTCAACAATTCAACGTTAAAATGTTTATTTCGACGTATTACATTATCAAATAATGATTTTAAACAAATTTCGAATAATTACAATTGTGCCACTGTACAAATAACAAATAAATTATTAGAACCAGATTGGCGGCATCAAACGAGCCGACCGATAAGGTAAATTATTGATTTTTTCCAAATTTTAACGATCAAATTCGTAACGTTACCAGTGTCACGTTAATTCTAACCTTGTCATTTGAATTACGGAAATTCTGTTATTCAGGTCATTGTCACGACAGATATCAACAACAACAATGTCAGACGGGGCGAGTTCATCCGGAAATCAACAAGGCAAACGTGAAAATCGTTTAGCATTGGAACATTCACCGTACCTCTTACAACATGCTACGAATCCTGTTGATTGGTACCCATGGGGCCAGGAGGCCTTCGATCGGGCCAAAAACGAGAACAAATTGATCTTCCTATCGATCGGCTATTCAACCTGCCATTGGTGTCATGTAATGGAGAAGGAATCGTTTGAAAATCCGGAAATTGCAAAAATTATGAATCGTTATTTTATCAACATTAAAGTCGACCGTGAAGAACGCCCAGATGTTGATAAACTCTATATGTCGTTTATTCAAGCCACCCAAGGTGGTGGTGGTTGGCCTATGTCGGTATTTTTAACCCCAACCCTGGAACCTTTAGCTGGCGGTACGTATTTCCCACCAGATGATCGCTATGGTAGGCCCGGTTTTAAAACTGTTTTAATCAATATCGGTGAACAATGGTTGAAACAACAAAAATCTATAGAAAATTCGGGTAAATTAACATTAGAAATGTTACGGAAATTGGTCGATAACGATAAGAAACCGGGCGATTTAAAAATACCAGGCGATGAAGTATGGAAGAAATGTTTATTACAATTATCGCATTCTTACGATAAAGAATTTGGTGGTTTTTCAATACAACCGAAATTTCCACAACCGTGCAATTTTAATTTCTTATTTCACGTGTATTCACGTGATAAAAATTCAGAACAAGGTCAATATTGTTTAGAAATGTGTTTGAATACGTTGAATAAAATGGCATATGGTGGTATACATGATCATGTTAATTGTGGTTTTGCACGATATTCAGTTGATAATAAATGGCATGTGCCACATTTTGAGAAAATGTTATACGATCAAGCCCAATTATCAATCTCGTACGCTGATGCTTTTGTTCTAACAAAAAACCAATTCTATTCGGAAATATTACAAGATATTTTAAATTATGTTAGTCGAGATTTGAGCCATAAATTCGGCGGTTTTTACGGGGCTGAAGACGCCGATTCTTATCCATTTGAGGGGGCTGAACACAAACAAGAGGGAGCATTTTGTGTGTGGGAATTTCAACAAATCCAACAACTACTAAACGGTTTAAATTACGATAATAAATTCGATTATTTCGACCTATTTAAATACCATTACAACATTAGAGAGAGCGGTAATGTTGCCCCATCTCAAGACCCGCATGGTGAATTGAAAAATAAAAATGTCCTCGTATGTTACGGTACGTACGAACAAACAGGTGAAAAATTTGGAATAACCGTCGATCAAGTTAAGGAGATTTTACAAGAATGCCATAAAATTCTCTATGATGAACGTCAAAAACGTCCAAAACCGCATGTTGATACGAAAATTGTAACATCATGGAATGGTTTAATGATTTCCGGTTATGCAAAAGGTGGTTTTGTTTTAAAACAACAACAATATATCGATCGTGCTATATTGGCGGCGAATTTCATCAAAAAACACCTCTACAATATTGATAATAAAACATTATTGCGTTGTTGTTATCGTGGTGATAACGATGAAATTGTACAGACGTAAGATTTGTTAAATTTAATCGATTTTTTTAGTTAAAATTTTTGTTAAAATTGTAGATCAACACCTATAGTTGGTTTTCTAGACGATTATGCTTTCTTAATTCGTGGTCTTTTAGATTTATATGAAGCTTCATTGGATGCTGATTGGTTATCATGGGCTGAACAATTACAAGAACAACAAAATTTATTATTTTGGGATAAAGAAAATTTCGGTTATTTCACAAGTCCGGAAAATGATTCGACTATTTTAATACGCGGCAAAGAAGGTTCTTTATCAAATTTTCCGAACAATTCAAATAATCCTAGCTCTATTGTTGGGGATTATTTGAGCAAAATTTGAACCGTATAGCTCATTTGGAGCTAAATTCGTCCAATGACACATAAGTTCTTAAGGAATTCTAGAATCTCAACTTTCCTATTCGTTCTTTATTTAATATTCTACGGGTAGAAAAACTTCCCATTTGGGGAGCAATTCTGGGCGTTTTTAAACCAACTTGCCGATGAGCTACAAGGTTCAAATTTGCTAAAATTATCTCCAACGCTAGGACTATTTGAATGAAACAGACCGTATATTTAATTGATTGGATTTTTGTAGATCAAGACGGTGCTGAACCTTGTGGCAATTCAGTTTCTGTACATAATTTAATACGTTTAGCTGCATATTTAGATCGACAAGATTTACGTACAAAAGCCGGTCAAATATTGAGTGTATTTTCCGAACGTTTACAATCAATACCGATTGCATTACCAGAAATGGCATCAGCTTTATTATTTTATCAAAATACACCGACTCAAGTAAACTAATTTCCATTTATCATCATATCGTTGATAATATCGGCCAGAAAGTTGATTTTATTTTAGTCTTGTCCAAATTGGGGAATAATTTGAGAAACTTTCAGTACTGATTAAAATTCGCTTATTGTAGAAGGAAAGTTGTGAAGCATCTGCTAACAAAAGTTGATCAAAATTGTTTCATATTAGAAATAAATTTGAAACAAATTTTATAATCGAAAAATACAACAAATAGGCTGTTAGTTTAGGGAAAATCGGCCAAATTTGCTCACTCGTGTGAACTTTGTAGCTAATTTGAACTGTAGACGAATATTGGTGCAATTTTAGAGGTTCAAATTGGATTTTCCACGATAGAAAAGCCTAAATTTATTGAAACTATAAAATTTTCATAATTCTTTTCGGTTTTGGTTTAATTCGGCCTTTCTTGAACGGCATTTTTCGTTTTTAATTATTATTTTCTTAATTAACGACATTTAAACACTTGCGGCAGCTTGGTAGCTAATTTTAACAATATACAAGTATTTGTGTAAAGTTTAAAGGTCCAAATTAGATTTTCCAATTGAGAAAAGGCCAAATTAACTGAAATCTTATCAAATTCTTGCAGTTTTGTTCAATTTAATCTGTCTTAAATGATTTTAATTACGAAATTTTATTTAGTTTCCTCCGATTTTCGATGTTAAAAGGAGCTTTGCAGTTAATTTTAATTATAGATAAAGTTTAAAGGTCCAAAGAGAAAAGGCTAAATTTCCACCGTTTTTCTTAAACGAAATCTATGAAAATTTCCCGATTTTGTCGCTTGACTCTAAAAATTGACTTTCTGGTGGATTATCTGATTGAAATTGCTATATTTTCGTTTTAAATCGAATTCGTTTAGTTTGCCTTTTGTTCGGTTTTAGGTATTTATAGCTGGCAAAACTGAAGACAATAATACTCAAGCATTATTAGATGTTGTACGTTCCCGTTATATACCTGGTCGTATATTAGCTGTAGCAGATGGTCCATATGGTAGGGCTGGTTTATTATACAGTCGTCATGAAACATTGAATCGTATACGTCCAATACATGGAAAATCGGCTGCTTATGTTTGTCGAAATTTTGCCTGTTCGTTACCAGTAACTGAACCAGATCAATTAGCCGATTCGTTAGATTCTAATGAGCACAATTAAAGGTATAAAAATTAATTAATTACAATTAATTATAAATTAAAGCGAAACCTGTCGTTTTGGCAGAAATTCTTGTTACTTTCTAACCATAAACTAGTCGATTTAAAGCTGTTCTAATTAATTTAGTTTAGTTTTTAAAATACTCAACGATATATTTTTGGGGTTATTCGATAGTCTTGTAACAAGACTTTAAATTATAGGAATTCTGGTATTAAACATGGTGTGATAAGAGTGTTTAATTGGTTTCGTATTCTAGAAATGTTACAGATATAAATTTAGAAATAAAAAATATTGGACTGTATTATAAACGTGGATTTGGTTTCTTTTAAACCAAACATAAAAAACCGAGAATTCCTCCAATCCATTCCTGTTGAAGCCTCCATTTCTCGTTAGTTATTTATACAATCGTTGTTCTAATATTGAACAGGTTTTTTCGCTACGAAACGTAAATATTTTGACTTAATTAAATATTAATCGTGTTTTATCGATATATTTTTAATATGAATCGTTCGTTTATTTTCGTTCAAACAAATCGAATTTTTACACTCAAAAGTGAGAAGACGGAAAAAACAACCCGTCTCGAGATTAAATCTTTAAGTAAAACACAAAAAAATTTATATGGCCAGAGGGAGAATTGATGGAATTCCATGAATTCCAACCCGTCTGCAATTTAATCGCATACTTTTTCCATTCGTTTTGACCTTTTGATTTTAATTATCGATTATCGGCTTTGTTTTCTCGCATTTTATAAACATCCGTGCATTCGCTGCGGCCAATTCGTACGCTTCTAATGCAAAAAATGCAATTTCGGTGATTGTACGACGATATACAATACTGGCAATCAGGCTAATTACATACAGGGCTGCTGAATATAAGTGTCTAGTTTATATATTTGACGAGTAATGTGAACAATTCCTTAAGGATGCAGGTTATTTTATCAAAATTTGAACCTAGTAGCTCATCGGCAAGTTAACCAGAAGACACTTCGAAACTAAATGAATGAAAACGACAATTTTAAGCCACATGAGTCATTTGACATGTGTAAATCATCTTAAAAATCGCAATATTCTCCAATTCGACCAACTTTCAAATGAGCTACGAGGCCCAATTTTCGCCAAAATAATCTCCTACAAATCATTAAGATATCTCTTAAATTACTCATCAAATACTAAGATTTTCTATAAACCATCTACTTTTAATTCAGCACTCTTGAATTGTTGTGTTTATAATTGAATTGCCTGTACTGTACATTTTTCTACTGAGATAATTTAAAAATAAACCATAAAAGTCGATCTTAAATAGGTCGTAAAACCAGAAAGAGGTCTCTCGAATTAGACAATTACACACTCAATTAGAATTTGATGGTACACTTTTAAAATTAGACCTACACGTTGGTCTATACCGTGCTGGCAATTGTAACTAGAAACCTAACATTTCGGAAGTATTCAGTATTGAAAAAAACTAAATTTTTCGATTAATTGAAATGAACATAAAGATGTCGATTATATCAAATTCAATGGAATTTCATTAAGATTTAATTGTGTAATTATCCAAAGATTATCAATGTGAATTTATTCAACAGTTAAATTAATCTGTCATTTGACTATATTTAATAGAATTGATGATCTGTATATTATCCATTACCATAATTCGTATAAGAGCTTTAAATGTACATCCATAATTGGAACTGAACTTCAACTTTAATTAATACGACACTAGATTGCTTAATTTTCATATAGCCCGAATTCTGTAACTTTAATAAACAAGCAATTGTCTTTATTTATAAGTAATAGGGGTTATTTCTGGACAGTTACAGAATACGAGCCTGTTCAAATATAATGATATTTTCAGTGAAATCATGCCGTTAAATTTGGCTTAAATTCTATAACTTCAACTCTATTTATAAGTCATAGATAGACGTTATTTGTGGAAAGTTCCAGAATACGAGCGTGGTCAAATATGATGATATTTTTAATTAAATCGTAGCGCTTATAATTAAAAATTCGTCAACTGCTAATCTTTTATATATTCGAGGAGATTTCGTTAAATAGAATTACATTTAAACTGTTCTGACAATTGATAAGAATCTGTCTGTGAGTTTAAATGATAACTTGACCTACAGTTGGGATAGGGGGTGGAAAAAATTTAATCCCGGAAGGATTATAAAGTTTCATGTTGTATATAAAGCATTTAGTCAACGATCATATATCATCGTTACCGTCTTCTTTATAGCACTAAAGCCAACAAAAAGCAAACGAAATAATTGAATATTAGATGAAGACGTATCGGAGAGGGTGTAAGAAAAATTCGGGGTTGATAAGCGGATATGACAGGAAATCAAATGGTGGATTTGATAAGGCCAATGTGACAAGTGATGTGTTGATATAAAGAATTGGCAATTTAATCTTTTTCGTTGGTTTATTACCAAAAAAATTTGGATAGTTACAAATTAAATAGAATCATTCTCTATCTTTATTTCGCTAATTGATAATTTTCGGTTTATATCGTTCAATAGTTCGTCGGATAAGGATAGAATTTTACGATCATTGGAAAATAAGATAATTCGACATTAGCAAATCCTTTGGGTGAAATACAAAGTTTCTATACGGATTTTACGATTGTATTTCGTAATGAAAATGTTCTCGTATTGGTTACAATGTCTCATAAATAATTATTGTAACATAAAAGTAGTAGAATTTCAGTTTATAGTGTAAAATAAAATTATTTTGTATTATTTATAAAACGTTAAAATGGATTAAATTTCAATCGATAAACTATAGTTGAAATTCGAAACTTTGATCGACCATTAATCACTATTATTATTATTATTATTATTATAAAGACAACATGCCGACGAAGTTTGGGTTAAGGGTGGAAAGCCAGACGGAGTGGACGAGATCAGAAATTTAAGGTACATTTGTATCGGGTATAGTGCTCCTCAAATTCTAATTGGCTTGCAAAATTATAAAATGCAACTTTAGGTAGAAGATAACTCAAATTCTTGGTACTTCCACATAGATATAGGTGTATCTGTGTGAAAAAATAGGGTAGGAGAGGAAATTAGAGAAGAATTAAACAGACCGGAAGAGAAACAAGCTCTTGCGTGGAAGAAATAAAGAAAAAAGGAGGAAAGATGGCGAGATATTTAGAAATATATAGAGGTAAATAGAATTATAAGCAGACAGATAAGGAAGTAAGCAAAGAAGGAAGAGTAGAAGAAACTAAATGAAGATACAAGAGAAATTACGTAAGATCGGAAAAAAAGAAAGACGGGAGGAAAGATTGAAGAAACTACAGAGTAGAAGAAGAAAGAAAGGTGAAATGGAAGAAAACGAGCGAAAGCTAGACAAGAAATGAAAGATAGGAAAGATAGAAGCGATATGCCCGTATGCATAAACAACTCTCAGACTTGCTTGGACAAATACGACTTCAAGCTCAAGTACGAGCTCCATTTTATAATTCGTACTTCGGTAACGCTTAAGCACGGGAATTTGGGAAATTCTAGTTACTTTAGTCGGCATTAGGTGTTTTTAAGCGCGAATTTATTTAACGGGCTTTGATTATGTTTTTTTTTTAAACACAGCCAAATGCAACGTCAAAGCAGTGGGTACTCAAGGTAGCTAGAACATAAACTTGAGCCAAACTCCTATCCAAGCATCGGTCCGGAGTTTGAGGTAGGTTTATGAATGATAAACGGGTCTCCAACTCATACTCAATAAACGGCTCGGTTTATGAATACGGGCAATAGAGGTGTAAATAGAATTGACAGCTAAGTTGAAGAGAAAGGAAGCAAAAGAAAGCAAAGATGAGAAGTATGCAAGTATGCAAAATAAAGAGTGATAAAGAAGGGAAAGCAAATTTTCAAAAGATGCTGCATTCCTACGAGTCTTCTCTAATCTAATCTAATGACGTTACTTCAGCTGACTACTTTCTATTGCAAGGGACAGATCGGAAGAAAAACAGAAGGGACCTACAAAAGGTAAAATAGAAGAGAAACGATCAGAAAGTAAGAATTAAAAGCAAATTTTGTATTTGAATGAGCCGCCCCTGATCAGCCAGATGACCTGACTTGACCTAATTTATTTCACGTCGATTCAACACACAAAAACCCGCACAGCTGGTTACTTTTTGTTCGGCCTCAATCTTTGTGAAGTCTTCTCATTGTCATTATGGGATGATTGTTAAAAAGACGGAAAATCAATCGCAAACCAACTGGAAAGAAAACGAATTGTATTTCCCCCTTGTGGTAGTTTTGCATCGTACCAAAATAGATACAAATGATAAAATGGAAAGATATTCAAAACATACCGTATTGAATATATCTGTACGTACATACAGATGTAAAACAGTGTATACGGGGATAATATTTTATATACCTACCAGTGAGAGGGATATATAGCTATAAATATTGACATGCGTACTTTAATAACGGCATGCTGGACGCTGTTGCATCTCCAGTCGTCCATCGTCGTCGTCGTCGTCGGTTGAGCGTCGCGGCGCCAAATACCGTCAACATTCAACTCAAACAATCAAATAATATGAACAAAAGTTAGCCGACAACAAGATCAATAAGAAAAAAACCAAAAAGCAACAAAATTGGCCAAAAACTCCAAAACTTTAAAAGTTGTCAAAATTGAAAACTACTAAAATCTCCCCAAATAAATCAATAGAAAATGGATAATTTTCCAAATTTCCAACAGTTTGTGATCGTTTCTAACGAAACTTAAAGATGTTAGTGATGTTCTTGTGGCTGGTTCCTGTACATTTGGACTGGCTACTAGCAATCATCGATCAATTAGTGTTAAATTTTAGTGTATTTGTGATAATGTGGTGATAAAGGTTTTGCACATATACACACACACACACATCATAATCATCCATTTCGTAAATCATACACATACACAAAATTTCAGTTGATTAAGATGCACTACCATCCATCAATTGCTGGTTATTCCCATTGCCGTTCAGGATCCGATTCTGGACTACATCGTAGGCATTTTCGACATGATCCTGAACCGTTCGACAGTGGCGATTCTACATTATCCGAACAGGATGGTAAATACAACAATTTTGCATAATAAAACAACCCTTTTGGGCTCTGAATTTTTCATAAGCCCAGTTTGTTGTTTTACTCTATTGCATAAGTAAAAATAAAGTTTGTAGTACCGAGAAAATGAAAAGAAAACAACTGAGAAAAAACCCATAAACATCTGGAAATTCTAAATGGAATCGTGCCTTATTTCTCCATTACTGTCATGATTCTTTCTGTTTTTATTTCAATAATCCTCTTATCTAGACTTCTCTTTTGTAGTACTTGTGTTTAATAATTAACTAGCTCTCTCTTAAATCACCAATAAAGTTCCTTCTTTTCCCCGTTGTGTCGGCTGTTAAAAAAAAATATACACACCTTTAAAAGTGTCGCATTTTTTTTGTTAGATTACAGTCGACTTGTGGCAAAAGGTCGAAGGAACGGATGAATAGTGGTTGGTGTTAATAAACAATGCCGTACGTACCGGGCGTTCCTTCCGACCTAGAACCGCAAATTCTACATCCATTCAAGCCTAAATTAGCCTTTTTGTGGGCAATTCACGATTCTGGCGCGTAAATTGTGTCTAAAAGGGCGCCTGAAACTTTCCATAATGTCTCGATTTCCCTCCAAAATTAGTCAAAATCTTTCATTTCAAAACACGAAAACACCACAAAGTCTCCAATTTTAGCAAACAAAGCATTACTTGCATAATTTTTATAAATAATCCGCCTGTAGTCGTTTAATTGCAAAAATGTCGTTAAAGTTTCCCTTGATGTCTTTGAAATTCATTATAAAGCTCGTTTATTGTACTTAAAACAATGATTTCGAGGAAGTTGAATTCCCACGTTTTCTTATTTGTAATTTTTCTACCACTTTCTTGGCAATTATCAACAAATCAACAAAATATTGATTAACTGGAACGCTTTGTATGTTATTAATAAAATAAAAATCGTATAATTGGCATTTAAGTCCAATTGGGTGAAACTATTAGCCTTTTGATGAGTCCTGTAAGCTAAACAACTCTTCGGATGATTAAACGGGATAATAGTGGAGACCTTACTGTTGAATAACAAGCTGTTAAATTGTCGCTATTGGAACTACACGTGTTGATTTGGCACGTGTATTTTTTAATGATTCTCTTTACAAATCAATAGAACAGCAATTGTAAATGTAAACGTGACGATTGTGATCGTATTCTGTAACTTTATCTAAAATAGACTACTTGCGCTATAACTAGCGCAATTTTGCTTTATTTAGGCGGGCAATGGGGCGGAAATACCAAAAATTGTTGTTTATTTGTTTGGTTCGTTCGTTCTATAAAGTTTTCTTCTTTTTATTATAATGATGTTGTTTTTGTTACAGAATCGGAGTCTGGTTCGGGATCTGGTATTGAAGTTGATCCAAATCTACCATATCCAGGGATAGCACCAGTGGCATTACGTTATTTATCGCAAACAACAAGACCGAGAAGCTGGTGTTTGACGCTCATCTCAAATCCATATCCTTTTCTTTATAAATTTATAACTAACGGACAAATTCAGGTAGGATCTAGAATTTTATTTAATGCGCCGACTCGGTATTATTAGCGTAAACGTTAGCGTACCATTACTAAAATTTTAAATGTATTTATAAATTTTAAAAGCCACTTATCCGATGATTCCAATTTAATTCTCCTGTTTGCATCACCAGTAAATGACAATATTAGAAACATTTCGAATTGTATTCACCAAAAAAAAATTCGCATTACATTCAATATTTACGGTGAAAGCTACAATTTTAGTTCTGTTTAAAAATTGTAAACAAGTCGTTCTAACTGTGTAGTGAACACAGGACGTTTCTTCTAACGAATTAAGTTCGAATATATTTGAATATTTTAAAGCTGAATAAGAGTGGATGTTTTTTCTCTCTGTATTCGCGTTTCAAATAAATTCTGCCCCACAATTGAAAAACAACACAGTTGACATTTCAAAACAATGTGAAAAACGAAGAAAACCAAACAAATCATAACTGTTTCGATCTCTGTTTTTCTCAAAGTACGGGGCAAAAAAGTTTGAACTTAACGGAAATTCGTTTTTGTTTCATTAAATTTACTGGCTACGATCCAGATTGTGAATTTCACGTGTCAATTGTGATTAACTCCTACATAGTTTTTCCACTATTTATGCATACATGTATGTGTGTGTTTTGTGGGTGAGTGTTTTCTCTACAATTGATGATTTGAATTATTGAAACGACAAAAATAGATACACGTATTTATCATATTTTAATTTAATATTATTATTTTGTCCAATAAGTAGTGTGAATTTGCCTTAATAGAAAATGCCCTGATAACAATTAGAAATGTCTAGTAGTAGGCGTCATTAATAATTGTTTGTTTTGTGTTTCAACAGTTTGAAGATAACACGTGATTGCGTGACTGAAACAATTGCAATTCTCAAACAGAATCACAAATCTTCATGCTAATCAGTGATTGTTGTTATCAAAGTAGTATTTTAATTGTTCTCTAGTATATCACGTCACGCTCAAATAACTCACCCTTAATTCATTCTATTTACACAAAATACCAGAAAAATACCTTAAACCCTAGAAATATTAACCAATAAAAGTTGATTATAATACAACACACTAGTGATATATTAGTGATAGTGATAGTTATATTTATGTCTCACTAGTGTATTATCGGCTACTTTTTTGATCCAAAATCGGTGTTATATAAAATAGTTTTAATATTGAAGAACTCACCTTTTATTCATTCTAATTGCCAAAAAAATCTTAAAAAAAATTGAAATTCTAAACAATAACTACATAACACTAGTGAGTTATTATGAGGTGCTAGTGGGTTATAGCAGTAACTCACTGTGTGTGTTATAAGATACTTTATTGGCTTAAAATCAGTTTCAATTTTGATTGAAGAACTCATCTCCAATTACAATTTTTTTACAATTTACATAAAATATCAAAAAAATCCCCAAAAGTTTGAAATACTAAACAGTAAAAGTGTCTTATTTCTCTATTAGTGAGTTTTAATTACAACTCACTAGTGTGCTTTGAGGCACTTTATCGATCTAAAATCGGTGTTATGTTAGAAATTTCAATATTAATTTAAGAAATCACCTGTAAATTATTCTAATGGCACCAAATGCCTTAAAACTTATGAATACTAACCAAAAAGAGTGAATTATAACTATAACACACTAGTGGTTTATATTTATAACTCACTAATGTGTTAAGAAAGGTTTTAATACTAATTGGGGAGCTTCTTTTAATTCATTCTAATTACACAAAATATCATACAATTTCTTTAAAAGTTAGAAATACTAAGCGGAAAGAGTGGATTATTTAAAATGGACGAAATAATTGTAATACTGATTGAAAAACTTGCGCTTAATTCACTAGTGAATTATAGTTGTAACTCACTAGTGTGTTATAAGGTTGTTTATATTGATTGAAGAACTTTTTAATGTCAAAAAATTACCTTAAAACTTGAAAGCAATAATAGTGGATTATAACTATAACGCACTAGTGTGTTATTTCTATAACTCACTAGTACGTTATGAAGTACTTTTTAGGTTTGTTCGAGGAAATAGTTTTAAAGCTGATTGAAGAATTGCAAAAAGTTTCTGCCACCAATAAAATTCGAATGTTTACTGTAAAACTTTTCCATTTACATTAACATTGAAAGATAAAAGAAACGAAATAAATTCATTTGTTTGTTATGTTGTTTTAATTAACGTTTCTACATTTTTTTTAATTGATTGAAGTGTTAATGATTCAACCATCATCAACACTGTAATGGCTAAGTTTGATCAGTAAACAATTGTTGTTGATAATTAAATCATTCACTATTATAATTTACAATCAGTAAGTTTGAAAAACAGAATTTGATTAATTATCTTGTGTGTCTGTGTACGTACGTGTGTGTGTTTGTTTCTTTTTTATTTATGTTCTTCATAAAATCCCTGTTTTCAATATCGTCTATTCAATTTGTACCGTTCTCCTTATTTGTAGCCAAGATGAAACCTACGATGAGAAATAAATCTTGTTATCCTTTATTGCGTGCTGTGGCTACCGTTTTTTCTCTTTTATATTGGTCATTTCGCCTTCATTTAGTGGCCTATTCACAGGATTAGAATTTTGTTATTTAAAGTCATCTTATATTTTTCCTTTCTTATTTACTATATTGGAACTATCGTGTTTCTACGTATTCTAAATGTGAGTGTTCAACAAATTTAGATGGAATTTTTGCGAAGAGTCGAGAAAAAAAACGGATATACATACATACAATCATCTAAAAATAGTTAGATCTAAACTTATAGACATTGAAGTAGATTCATTTGGTATGAAAATTTGTTTATTTATAATTCATCCGATAATTTAACATAAAACACGCCGGTGTGGCCGTTTAAACTAAAAACATACATCAACATATCAAAAAATGCGTAGTAAAATGGGACATTCTGTACATAACTAGAGAATTTCCGGATTTCAAAATCTTACCATTTAATAAAGCATTAATCATCTAGAACTGACAATAATACGAATTGAATGAAAGATAATATGGAAAACTCTTAATTTGCGTTATTTTCAAGTCGAATATTGAGAGGCAATTAAAAATTCCTTCATTTAATAACGAATCAATCTTATATAACCAAAAATTGAGTTACAGCGCAAGTAACTGCGCATCTCTCATAGAATATGCGCTAACTCAGTTTTGTCTCACTATATAATAAATTGGTGGTGTTTTTCTAAACATGTGAACGAATTTTATGGTGTAAATCGACCGTATTGCCAACAACATTGAAAAGATCATCAACCGTAAAAATCGCCCATCCGATTGGAATTTAAAACGTTTGCTTCCTGATATTTTGACAAGAATTCAATACACATCCCCCCTATATGTTTCTATTTTGATATGTCTATAATCGAGCTGAAGCTTTGATAATATCGCACACTTACACACATAGTGAATTAGATTAAATTCAAATGTCAGACAATTCGCTTTGGTGTAGAATAGCATTCCTTTAACTACGACACGCTCAGGTAACTCAACTAACGACAACAACAGATACTAGGTCATTATGTAAACTATATACAAACAACAAGGGTGGTTGATTGTATGGGGGGTGTCTTTTACTAGAATTGATAACAGGAGAATTAGCCCTCTATCCATCATGTTTTTGTCGGTCGTTTCTTCAACAACACCGACTATAACGGCAGGATCAATGATGTTGGAGATTTCCCATTTTTCGTCTCTCTGTATGTTGATGTGGAGGGAAATATAGCCAAATATACACGTTTTTAAGGGTTGTTAGAGACAAGTTGATGCAAACTGGTAAATGGTGGTAATAAAATAAATGGATGTGGTAATTTATTTGAATTTCTTCTAATATTAGGATGAATTATATGAAAATAAACCTTATATTGGGCAATTGTCTACGATTGTTTGCTATCAAAATTGAAATCAGTTCCTTTTATTTACTTTAAGACATTTCTTTCGGTTTTTTCGGCGTAAATTTGTCTTTCACTACAGTTTTGTTGTTGAAGCTACCATCTTTGATTCGTTGTTATTGTTCGGGAAAGAATCAATAAGAGAGTAGTTATTGAAAATATAAAAAAAATAACGGTGGTAGACGTACATTCTTAACTAAATATATTCATCGACTTGTGAATTATGGATAAATATAAGAATAGATGTTGAAAGAGAACAAGACGAACAGAAAGGAAAAGTCAAATGTTTAATATCACCTTTGACTGGAAATTTGATGAATATTTTATTGGTGAAAAGCCAAGATTTACTACCACTAGACTGTAGTTCTATCGAAAATACGCTCCTATATTCATACCTGATATTCCACATTATTAAAAAGTCATATTTCTGTAAAGCAGAGGCGGCTCGTACTATTATAAAGAAGTTGCTTATTCTACGCATGCGCACTAATTTGAGACGCATGCGCATTAAACCACACGCCGCCACTGTCGAATTGTATTCTCCAATTCGAAGTCGATCTTTGTTTTATTTGTTGCGAATTCTATTAACTGAACTTGACAAAACTGGAGGAAAATGGCTTTAATTCACAATACTGCATAGAGATAAGGGTGCGGACTTTGTTTCTGAATAGAATTGAGTTTTGTTTGCCGTTCTGTACAAGTTTCAGATAAATTCAATCTCTGTATAAGTCATGTGGCTCATTGGCGGCTCGTATAAGCTTCCAATCAGCTCATAAAATGTAAAAGTCACCGAGCCGACACTGGTGTATTTTAGGGGTTGAAATATAGTTGTGTCGCTAGGATACCCTATTTCTTTCTTTTCACCACCATGATCATCAGAGTTATATTAAAGTTGAATCTGTGGAGATTGTGGTCTAGAAGAATTTCCATATGTGGAACAACAGTTGGCAATATTCCAATTTACCCTCGACCTACCCCTATTTTTGGCTATTTGTTCTCGTTACAATTCTATCATCTGTTTCAATGATTCTAATATGAAAAATTAATGTCGACATGGAATTTGTATGGGAAAACAGAGATAAAAACAAAAAACATTTAGGAAAATTTCGTATTGTAAACAGGGGGTGTTTTTATTTATGAAAAATTTTATTGAGGAAATTTTTACATTCGATTTTATTGTTGTTTATTACGAATATCTGGATTGATTTTTTTCTCTCTCTCTCATTGTATATGTGTAAGTTTTAATTCCCTGTTAAAAACCACCACTCCTGCCACCATTTGTATTCGCTTGGAATGCCAAAATAGATAATTAATGGCAAGCCGTCTCGTTAACGGAAATGTTTGAAATTTTAATAGCCCCCAGACGGGGTGAATGAATAGATAGAAACAGGAAAAAAATCGGCCAATAAAATATTTTGCGAAAAGGGATGATTGTAGTGAGGGGTGAGACTAAACAACACGACCATGACCCAACCACCTGATCGCACTAATGATACTTCATTAAATTTTCGTCAGCTCAATTTTCTTACCAACTATTAATAATCTCTAGCGAATCCAACCCCCATTACTCTTTCCTCGATTATTAGTCCATTGGGGGTTGGAAGGAATTTTTCATAGTTCAACCCTATTGTAAATTGGAAGATAGTGGCAATTGGTCGTCAATCTTAATTAGACTGCAGAAAATCGGTCAAATTGTGTCGAGTCGGCTAAATTTGAATAGATGGGGTGTAATTTGTTGCAATAATAATAGAAAATGGATTTTTATTTTATAAATTGATAAGAAAAATAAATTTGCGTTTGTGATATTAAAGGTGTATTCATGAAAGCGGTGGAAATTTATGAAAGCTCGATTTTATTTTACAAAGAGGACTTGTGGTTTTTCTTTTGTGTAAATTTGTTTGGTTTTCGGCCGAATACAAATCATTTCTTCGCTGTACGAAGTTTTTTCAAAATTAATCGAATTTTTTCCAGTCACCAAAAAGAAAACTCATTAAAACTGCACGGGTGGATTCAACAGATCTCGACGTAGTTTTTTTCAATGTTGTAAAATCTCTATTCATATTTTATACGGAAAACATTGCCAACGTTGTGTTTCAGGTGATTCTGAAATTCGAGTAGGAATTAATGTGGCGCCGATATTGTTTCCATTAGAAAAAAACACCCCTCTTCTACCCCGTTGTTTTATAATCGATTTTTTTTTAACTAAACTAAAACGTTGCATATTACCGAAAGTTTCCGGAATATCGAATTTCCTCTATTTTTCCGGTTGGAAATCAAACGAACGGAACAACAACAAGAGTAAATTTTATTTAATTACCCAATAATACAACAAATATGTTAATTTTCGTGTTTCTACTGTAATCGCGTACCAATAGCAATAGACTATAGGGTGGATTTTTACGAATTTTGCCATTCGTATCATGAATAATTGGCGTATATTTGTATTTTAGGGGTTGATTTATACGTGTGAGCGGGAAAATCGGGGGTTGTTCAACAAGTAGCGGTAGCGTTAACGTTCTACCATCCGTTTTTCTTCCAACTAAAAGTCCAACCCTTACGAATCCAGTGATGTGGGGAAGTTTCGTATTGTTTCCATAATAATTGAAAAACTTTCTAGTCGTTTAATGGAACTGCCACCGCGTTTTTTGGCTATTAATCCGAAAGTTGACAAAATTCGGGATATATTTGCGTTGACGTATTGTTTCTTCAGTTCTAATAATGGTGAAAAAAAGAAAACGGCCTCAAAACCGAGGTATGTATGTTTAATACGGCTATATATAGGACGTAGCGCTAGGCAGGTGAGTTCAGCGGGTTGGATCAATATTACCTGGTGCTGGCTTGTTCTACGGCCTTTCAACATTTCGAGACGAGAGCGAGAAGTACTCCAGTTTCATGTACAAAACTCGATAACCACTCCTGTTGTTTACCAATATCCGTTGATAAAATCGTGACAGTTGTTTTTAATATAAATATCGATTGAATTTTTGTCGAAATAACAATTCGGATGGAAATTGTTGACAGATATAGCCCGGCGCATCCACCAAATTCACACAATACAAACCCAAACCGATTCAATTGTTGGCAAGTTAACGAAATTGAATATTATCCCAATGTGACCACCTTTATATCCACACCGACATCGGTAGAGATTGATCGTTGTAATTTTATACTTTATAAAAGCTTTCCCCATTCCATTGTCGTTCTTAAAATATTATATTCCATGCGGAAAAAACGCCCGGAACTTGAATCTCCCCCCAACTGGACGATTACCGGAAACTAAATCAGCAAAAGACACGAATCGGAGAAAAAACGTCTACAAAAAAGACGTACCAATTGTAACGGGGTTGTTTCGAATACGAGTCAAGGGCGATAGCGTTTTACCTGTTGCAAAATAGGGGTTGAATTTTTCATCAAATCCACGACCCTTTTCCGAATCTAATCTACCTGTAAACGTTCACAAAAAATAAACTATTCGATGATAGTTAATTTAAAACACAAAAACCAACAGTTGAATTTCCGCCACAAATGGAAACGTAAAATTGCCATTAATAATAAATACAGGGTGTGTCTTTATCACTTATGTTAAAATAGATGAATTGATAAATACAGATGGGGTGTAGATTTAACATTCATTACATTGTTGTAGAATTAGATTTTCGTTGTAAGAGTCTTTGAATAACTTTAACAGTTAGTTTCGAGTCAATTTCAATTTACAAACTCACGAAAAGCTCCAAACAGCTTTTATATGAAAAGTTTACTACCTTCATATAAATTCAATAACGATTCGAATTAAAAACGAACGTATTCTTTAAAGATTTATGTAAATATTTACAAGGCAACCCAATATTTTAATTTCCTTTTTTATAAATTTTTCGCTAAACATCCCCTCAAATCTCGGGCAATATTAAATTTTTCGGTATAATTAAACGAGAATTCTTGATGGCCATCTTTAAAGGGGGCAAACATCAAGTTTATATGCCAATAAAAATACAAAACATCCCCGTTTGGATGTATTCAAAACAATAATTTCGTTCCTATGGCCACTAAACTGTTTACAATATGGTAATCTTCGTGTTATATTTGGGGTGGAGAAAACGTATAGGGGTATAAAATTAATCTGCCACCCTCCTGCAAAATAAAAGTTTTATAATTGTTTTCAATTTCCATATAAAAACGTGCCAGTTGAAATTTCCATGGGAACCAACAGAGATTTAGTCTTAATCTAGTCCATTTGGAATTTAACAAACAGAAAGTTAATCGATATCAAATTGTTTTGTTTTGTTCCAAAATTTGTGAAATTGAGTGAGACAGGGAGAGTGAAAGAGTGAGAGAGAATGAGACAGTCGTATTCTGTAATCGTATCATCTTGAAATGTTTATCATTCAGTTTTATCGTATTCAGTATATTGTGATCATCTTCAAATGTATAAAAACAAACTCTTCTATTCGGCGTTATTCTATCTTCATTTCTAACACATTGAGTGCGATAGATAGATTCAACTAAAACTTTATTTTTGTTATCAGTGTTATGTGGTATTCTGTACAAGCCATTATCTTAAAATGGAGTAATATTCTCTACACAGTCGTCATATTAAAATGTCTATAATTAGATCTCTAAATCTATTTATCCCTCAGTTTGCACGGTTTTTAATAAAAACCTAACAAAATCCGAAGTGCATATGTCTCATATTTGGCCTTTTACTGTACTAACACGTAGAAAAATGCAATTTAACACGATTTTTGACGTACGTACCGTGTAACCATTAGAATGAAATCGTATTCTTTACACGATCGTTATTGTGCTATAATTAGGTCTAGAAATCCATATTCATTCGGTATCGCGTAGAAATATCTAAATCCCTCGGTTTGCACGGCTTTTAAAATTCCATGTCTGGTATTTTGCTGTAATAACAAATAGAAAAAGACAGTTTAACACGATTAGGTTGAATCTACCGTGTAATGTAAGAGATGTTTTTCTGGCACAAAAGCCGGTTTTACACAGCTGTATAGTCACTTTTCTGTGCTCCCAAGCGTATGTACTAACAAATACTTAATGAGTCAAGTTGACCGCTTTGTAACAGGCGTGCCTAACTTCCGTACCCGGTTTAATTGTTTGTTGATGTTTCTTTTCGTGGTCAATTGAATAAAAATCGATGTTAGTCTTGTGGGAGACACGAGAGAGAATCATTCCGACAGAACGTGTAAAACCACACCGTTAATATTATCGAATTGAATCCAATAAAAATTTTATAAATATTTAGATAGGCATAAATCCGTTTTGGATACAATCCAGACATTCCATAAATTCAATTGTAACCAACTTTATAACAACGAAAGCACGTAAAAAATCTGGACCAATTCACTAGTTATGGTTGTGTGTGCTTTTTTCTCTCTCAATTTCTCTCAAATTCTCACACACACGTTCAAACCGACTGGGTAAAGTTTTGCATCATTGAATATTTGCTTGGTGGTATTCGAATGGATTTTCTGCTAGGTCTGCGTATATGTAAATTATACGTCCTATTCTGTCTCTCGTGCTGTCTTTATTTCGCTATTATTGTGTTTGGAATACGGCCGACAAAGCGAGCGAATCGGGTTCAAGTTTTTCAAAGATTCAACACTCTAGAGAAATTCGAAAAGTTCCACACTCATTTTCTTCGTATTATTCATAAGGAGATCCAGATGGATATATGAATAAATGCATCGAATATTGAATATGTTAATTAGCCAATATTATTTAAAATCGGTGGGTTCATAATTTTACGGTGAATTGAATTCGAAAAGAAAACCGAGCGAACAACCCATAAATCTTCAATGTTATCAGAATTCTCGCGTCTCATCTACCCGTCGTCACCACACTAGCGCACATTCGGCTATAGAGTTGTAATCTTGATTGAAAATTTAACGTTTTGATTATAATTCATTGGGCCCGACATTAATCGAACCCGCTCTAATACATCTGGTTTTATAGCGGAGATTCGGCTTAAAAGTTACAACTTAGATTTAAATTTCGGTATATATTTATAGATTCCTATCGAATATACATTACACACCACCCCACGCCCAATAATCGAATGCAACGTTTATAACCACATCTGTTCATTTATTATTAATCGTGTTTTATTGCCTGTTTTATTAATCCCAATTCGATGGTGTTATTCGTAGAAGACGATACGATTATTTATTAACTAAACGAGAGGAAAAACCGCCATATATTTATTAATAATTGACCGATATTATCGCACAATTATCGTCAATAAATTACAAATTATATGATTGTTTTATTGGCATTAATTCTAGTTGAACAATTTTGAAAAATGGTGGATGCGCCCGAATAAATCCTCGTCAATTATGCCTTTTTTTCTGTTCAACTCTCTATTGATGTTCAAATTCTACAACTAGATTCGTTTAATTATTACAGCCGACCAATTTACAACTTACAACTCTATTAACAAGTCGGAAACTACACTTATTTCCGGTTGGATAATAGACGAAGCGTTTAAATTAGTAATAAACATAGCGGTAAGGGGTGTATAATAGGGATGTAGTGGGCGAAATTTGCTCCTTAGTTTTTACGTTGGAAAATGAGGAAAATAATTGTAGAATAAACATGATTAAATCGTCTTGTAAATAGCAAATTCGTGTTAAATCTGGTAATTGTTGTAAAAAGCCGACCCAAAATTGACCAAAAATACTCAAAATGTTAGAATGAAATTTGTCTCCAATTTAAAAGACTCATTTTCTAAATATCTGTGGTATAGTCGACGATCAAAAATAGGAAACAGGATTATTTTACGCTAGTATTCGAAACTACTAACCGACATCTAGAGTGAAAACCAATAATATCAAAAGTCTTTAAAGAAAACATCGAAATTCTTCAAAAAATTTTAAAATTTTCCAAAATACCGTAACAGGCACGCGAGTACGAATGACAATTTTGGAATTGTAAGGTTAGAAAATTTGGGTACCAACAGCAGCTGGGAAATTCGGTTATACCAACTCATTCTTTGAATTCAAAGTTTCTATTAGACGAATCGCGTACCTGCCAAAAATAGGTTGCTATGACTGTTGGTATTCAAATTTCCTAACCGTACAAATCGAAATTTGATTAATGCCAGTCTTATTGCGTGTTTTCATTGGGTGCTTGAAGAATTTGTGAATTATTCGTTCAAGTAAGTTGTTGTTTTCTTATTTCGCTTGTTTTCGACTAAAATTAATCATCTTGAAGTTTTGAGGTTAGAATTTTAGTGATTTCAGTAGACAAGATTTTCGTCGACTATTAGCATGGAATAATTCAACTTATAAGCAACTTTCTTATTTTTTATATTCGTCTATATTGCCTTGAAGGGTCGCCAATTTACAACAATTTTTCTCCAAAATTAATCACCAAAGAATGAAGATGACAGTTACCATTTCATACACTGTTCCGTTGTTTCCATTTCGGCTGCATTTCATTTAGAAACAAACCGAATTATTACAATTTATTATTGATAATTACCAGTTTAAATCGGATCTTTTATCATTTTTTTTTTGGTCTTTCAACCGCCTTCAAATCCATAAATCTGAATTAATAACCGTCTATTTCAATCAAAACAGTCATTATTGTTATTATCACAATCATTATCAGACGTAATGGCTTTCTTTGTCGTAGATGGATTATATTTTAATGATATCAAACCAACGGTTGGTATAAATTTGTTTTGTTAATGCTAACAAAACGATCCTTATACATATGACAGATGTATAAAAACATGCCAACTTAATAGATTTTCTTTGCAACAAGAAAATATGATTTATTATACGATTTTTTGGCGTAAAATACAAGGAATTTTATTATACGCATGCGCTCTTAACGTTGATTGGTTCAAATCAATGACATTCGTTACGGTAACGTTCCAGTTTTATGATTGGTTTACGTTAACGTTAGCAAATCTTTGTGCAAATATTCTAGACGAAAAGGTAAAGTAAATATTCCACTTAATTTACTCGTTATAAAGGATTATATAAAGTATGAAGTTTGCATTAAAATTCGATATTTTATATTAAAGTCCGTTGTAATAACGACAAGTCAGCATTAACTTTAATAAAGTTTATTCAACGTAAAAAATTAGAACTTTTTCGGGCGTTTCTATATGAAAATCGGATAATTTAACATTTACGAATTTCCCATTAGTTAAATTACAATAAAAAAAACAACACAATCCTATTTTATTGTCTTTGTTTCAAATCATTTGGAGCTTCCTTTTGTTGTTTTAATACTTTTCAAGACGGTAATAATAACATTAAAAATAAAGTAAAAACAGTTCTATTGTTATTTTTCTGACGGCTATTCATTCTATTAATAACAAGATTAATTAATTACAAATATCTTTAATTAGTGCCTTTGATCTTTAACATTATATAGGGTTACCTCTTTGGTTAACTAACAACCACGATTTCCAACAAAGCGGAACTACATTCGGTATAATTGGTCAATTCGTTAAGAGACTATTTGAGAACAAAACAATTATATGAACTATGAAATTTACATATACACTTCAACTATACGGAGTCAGTCGACCTGACTATAGCGTTACACTTATAATTTTGCTAAGTTGTCTACTTTATTAATTGTAAATTGGTCTTGTAGGCTTCAAAAATGAGAATATAACTTTTATTTTTTCTAGTTTATAAAGATATACTACGTCTATTGCAATACGGTCGGTTTAAATTGTAATTCGTAACGCATTAAAGTTATATTTTATTCGTTAGAAGCTGTAGTTTTTTATAATAGAACAACAGTTCCTCAAAATTTGGCTTATTGTTAGTTTATTTCGATTTGGTGGGCTTGACCTACATAGAGTAACGCACAATAGTTCTAGATTTTACATGTCTAATTCAATTATAGCGTTACATTTGTTAGTTTTGAGAATTAAGTAAGTTGTTTATTTTATTGATAGTACATCTGTTAGTTGGATTTTGATCATGAGGATATAACTGTTATTTTTATCGTTTATAATACTTCGTCTATTGCAATACGGTCGGCTTAAATTACAATTTGTAATGCACTATAAGGTACGTTTTATTCGTTAGGTTTTGGAGTTTTTGATCTTTACAATAATAATTCTTTGAAATTTGCGTATTGTCGATTTGTTTAGATCTAAATAGAGCAACGCCACAATATTTATGTAGGTTTGGAATCGTGTTAACCGATATCGTGTTGTTTATAATCGTGTAAATTATGATTTATGATAGTGTTAAATTCTATACGACTAACAATATGGTAGCTATCGATTCATTTGTAATTTGGAATTATAACAAAACTGTTGATAAATAAAATTTGTTAATCATAGCTAGTCGGTCTAGTTGGAAGATTACAATAGTGTTTTACATAAATATGGATTTATCATGAAAATATTGGAAATAGTCGGCATAGAATTGTCATTTTTGTTATAAAATTTACGATTATTGTTTGTTATCGGCGCATGTTGCACGCATTGAAAATGTCAACAATTTCATTATTCATTCGATTATATAAAAATAATAATAAAAATTTTATTCAGGGCCGGTTTCTGGGGTGAAGGTTTTTAGTATATTTTGGTGGACCATTTAAAAGTATATAATCTGAAGACAAGTCCTAATAGTTGGTGAGGGATTTGAGAATTTGTAGAAGGATCCCTAAGGAAGATTTTACCAAAAGCTGAACTCCACAACTCCTCACGAAATTAGTAAAAAATGCTTGTCTTGGACAATGTCGCGATTTTCACCAATCAACTACACACATACAACGATCTAGACAGACTCAAAGATCCTCTTGAAGTTGTTATGAATTGTAACGATATTGCCCAATAGCATTTTTTATCGACTTTTTGATGAGCTACATGGTCCAGCTTTAGCTAAAATGTTCTCCAAAGACCCCAACGAAGATTCTTCTTTTTTGACTTTTTTCGTTGATGCTTCTTCTTTTATTGACTTTTGAGCCCAATAGTACAACTTATCTTCAAACTACTTTTGAAAAAGCCAACCGATGGTAACAAAAATGTGGACTCGAAGAATCTAAAAGCTCTCACTTGATAAGCGTTTCGTATTCTTTCCCTGCAAATTCGAAATTTTCGTCTGAAGGTCTTGTTGAGAGATCATCTAGCCATTTATAAGTCTCGAAACCGCATCATATGATCTGCTGTGTTATTTAAATGTAAAATTTTGGAAAAATTAGGCTACTTTGAGCGTTGTTTTACGAAAAACGGAAAGGGAAATTAAAACGGATCTAGGTTATTGCAATAGCCTTAACTTCCCTCTATCTATCCATATGTATTTTATTTCATTTTATTGATTATATAATGAGTAATTTTTAACCAAACTAACATGGTTTTTTAGTGGAAAATGTGGTTTTTCGCAATTATCGGAAAATTTAGTCGGATTTTCCAAATGGTATGGGGTTATTGCAGTATTTAAAATCCAATGAGACCTTTATAATCCCGATATCTCTTGTCGTTTTGAAGATATTTTGATTAAAGTTTCTCATGGTATTCGTATACAGCTTTAAAACTGCCTCTTCAGTTATTTTTAGAAAAATTTACGGCAATTTAGGATTAAAACTTATTAAATTCTAGATAGATATTGAAGAATTTGACCAAAAGTGCCGAAATTTTCTGTTTTTCTGCAAGATTCGTTTGAAAAAGTACTAATTAATGATGGGAATATTCCAAAATTTGGACGCCAAAACTCAAATAGATTTATATTCGAAAAGACTAATAGCAACCTAAATTGTTTGCGACAATTAAATACAAAGTTTTGGCAATTTAACATGCACAATACAGAATTTTTGCCTCAGGCGGCCTTTTCGATTGCCCCAAGTCTGATTTTATTTCTATTGATTGGCCATCTGAATTTCAATAAATTAACGATTGAATTCAATTAAATAAATCCCCTAAATTATGTATCCAACCAACCAACTATCAGCTAGTAGTCTAAATCTAGATTCAACTATGTAATTAACAGTTCATACTAATAATTAATATGATACGATCGATATCCAATCCTCGAATTGTACATTCAACGGGTATTCTACTAGAAGCAAACGAAATTCCACCCTTAAATTTCAAATCAACCCTTCTCTGTTATATTAAAACTCGCACTGTAACGAAATTTATGAAGCATGCATCTGACATAAATTGAATTCAATTTTGATTATTTTATTTTTTTTAAAGAACAACAATTCAATCGATTTTTATAAAAATAAAATTTATGCAAATATATGCAATTTGTTAGGCTAACGACAGGCCAGCACTTGTCCACGTACAACTTGTTGAATATTTACCGAGAATAAACAGGATTATTGTAATGTTATTTGAAGGAAGAATGCCGTATACTAGAAAATTATTAAATCTAAATCCATGATTTTATGTAAAATACTCGTAATATTCTCTTGCTCATAAATATTTAAGAAAAATTTAACACAATCGTAAAACTGTATAAAAATTAGTTTTATAGCAGCAAAAATTTTCCCAAAATGTACATACAGAAATCTCATATTACTCTAATCGAATTGTTTAGTCTGTTGCATTAAAATTGCGAAAAGACAACAAATTAGAAAATACGGCAATGGCCGGATTAGGTAGAAGCTTTAGGAAAGTGTGCACTTAAATGGCTTGTCTTTGTTTTAAAAATTGGACCAAAGACGCCAAGATTTCGAAATTAATTGGATTTTCCCCTTAGCATAGCAAATTTATATAACTAGCATACAGATTGGAAACTCCACTGTCTATTTATTCTAAACTACTACAACAAATGCGCAGGTTACTGCGCAAGTTTTTTATTTCCACACAAACAACTGTCATTGAGGTCGGGATTCTTTATTCAAGTAACTATCACTATTTTCGACAAGTTACAGAATACTAGTCTGTGATTTACAACGGTATTTTCCAATTATAGCCGAAAATGAGGCCGTTTAATTAATCACAATCGAACAAAAAGCTCGTATTCTGTAACTTGAGTAGATAGATGTGTGAAAATTACAAACGAAATATGATTAATCGTGTAAATCAAGACTCGCTCGAATAAAACGATTATATTGAGATTCTATAAGATAGCAGAACTAAAATAACTCGAAAACTACGAAAAATATGGAGATGGTAAATATCTCGATCGATTCTAAATACGATATTTTACGTTTCTGTCCCTATAACATACGGAAAATACGACTGGATTAACCGAAAATACCGGAAAATTACGTTTCACTTTAGAAAAAAACGTGTTACTAAAATCAAGCTCACTCTTTGTATTATCAATAAAATAGAATGAACTATATACAGGTAGATAGAGGAAAGGTAAAGCTACAATTCTGAGTGATTGCCGTTTTAATTTTCTTTTCCATTTTCCCTAAAATAGCGCCCAAAGTAGCGTAATTTTAGGTGAACTGCAATGATGTAATTTTCGGATTTTTGAATGGATAGTCATTCGAGCAAAACTTTTGAACAATTACAGAATACGAGCTTTTGGGTTTTGATAACCAGCGTGCGGATTTTTTGCTACTATTTAATTGAGAAGTCCAAAATTTCGTTGTTTTTAGTTAGCAGACTTGTTAATGAAGATATTCATTAAAAAGTTTCCAATTATTTGAAAAGATGTTCGAGTTTTATAAACTTGAATAAAATCTCTATTGTTCATGTCGATAACGATAATCTATCAATTTTAGACATTTATTTACACCAAAATGGACTCTGTATTGTTTTCATACCCGATCATCCATTTATGAAGTTGAAAATCGTTTAAAAATTAATCAAACCACCCCTAAAAATACACACACACACATAATAATCATTATAAATCTTAATTACGTACAGATTCATTAAGGTTAGTTATTATACACATATTGTTTTGACTTGTTTGTTTATTTTTTGTTGTTGTTGTTGTTGATTGTGTTTTATTTTCATCCCTTATCGAACTCACCCCTACCGATGCCAATCAATTTCGCTTACAATTTCACGTTCAATTTAATCCCAACTAAATCGCATTTTTTTTCCGTATTGATATTATCAACCGTTTGAACATTTGATAGTTCAAATTTTTGAAATTTATAATAGTGAATCATCCTGTATAAAATCAACGATTTTCAATCAGTAGTATAAAAGTTTCCCTTTCGTTTCGTTAGTTTTTCGTTCTTGCTTGATTTAGCACTCGATCAAATCAAGCTGGCATTTGTTGATAACTAAACAACGGATACGCGCCGCCCCTGGTTCCCAAGCGGCTTTATTAGATCGTCCTTATGTCAACTGTATTGATTATTCGGACAATCACCCTGTATAAAATCAATTATTGAAGAGAAAATTTCGCTCTCGTTTCGCCAATCTTTCACTCATGCTTGGCTTAATACTCTATCAAATCAAGCAATCAAATTAATAACTAAACAGCGGATATGCAGATTTGTGGACAGCGGCGGCTCGTAAACTTTCCTCTTCGTTTTGTTAGTTTTTCATTCTTGTGTGGTTCAGTATTAGTATTAATAAATAACGGATACGAGTCGCCACTGTTTTCCATATGCTCTTGTTAGTTGGTCATTGGGACAATTCTAGCGATTATTCAGAAAGTCACCCTGTATAAAGTCAATTATTGAAGTTGAGCTTTCCCTCTCATTTCGTTAATCTTTCACTAATGCTTGGCTCAGTTCTCTATCAAATCAAGCCTTATTGTACATTTGTTAATAACTAAACAACGGATGTAGGTTTGTAAACAGTGGCGGCTCGTAAAGTTGTCCTCTCGTTTCGCTAGTCATCTTGATTGCTTCAGGACTCGGTTGAATCAAGCCGGTATTTGTTGATAATTAAGTAACGGATATGGGAGAATTATTCGGAAAATCGCCCTGTATAAAGTCAATAATTGAAGTGAAACTTTCCCTCTCATTTCATGAATCTTTCACTAATCCTTGGCTGAGTTTTCTATTAAATCAAGAATTATTGGGCTTTTATTAATAACTAAACAGCGGATTCATGGATTTGTGAACAGTGGCGGCTCGTTTAACCAAATGTAGAAATTTTGTTGATTTTTATGATGAACGCCACTGTTCTTAGGTGGCTCTATTAGCTTGTATTACGATACCGTTGACACGATTATCCGGAAGGACAGGTGTGAATCCCTCCGACATTAATACGAGGGTAATTTTGTTGAACTATCGGGTGGAACGTTTAAGGAATTTCAACATTTCCTAATCTAGTTGTGTGCTTGCTATACAACAAATAAACCTCGGTTGTAAATCCTCCCTTTAGAAAGAAAATAAAAATAAAACAGGAATAGGTAAAGCCGTTTACATCCAGCTATTTCGATAGGACCGCCTCGTCGACCATCCATCAACTAGAACTGTCTACTACCCCGTATGTTCTAACATTACTACCATTCATCATAGTCGGCTGGAATATACAGATGTGTATATTTGTGTGTGTGTATGTTGGCTTTTAGATTTTGAGAGGGATGAAATAAAGGGTGAGAGATAGACTTTAGTTCTATAGCCTAAATAGCTTTAAGGTTAAAACAAAAGGGCCAATTCTCTTAACGACCACATCATTAATAATTATTGAAACAATACTACTTACTTGTGTAGAATATCATGTCAAAATGTCAATTTTGTACAAAATCAACCCTTTAGTTTAGCACGATTTATACTATTTGATTAGTTTACACTTAATTGAACTATCATCTAAAACAGGGGTTCATTTGGGGGAAAATTCGATTAAATACAGTAAAATAACACTAGTTTTCCCCATATAACAAGAAATCTGTAAAACATAGATAGAAACATTAGTTATTTCTTTTTATGTTGGGGCAACTAGCGTTAAAACGGCCAAAATAGCCAATTCAGGTCGAACTGAAAAATCAAGTGTTATAAAAAGTAGACTCAATTTACACGGCTTAAAATATAAATTGATGTACAAGAGAGAGAAAATTTCTTTAATGAAGTATTATTTGACAACTGCTGGAAAATATTTACATATAGATATGTACATATAGAATAATTATGCAAATATAATACATATGTAAACAAGTAGATACAACCACCCTCTTTAGAAAAACAATAACAACTAAGTTTAACGAGGGATTATTATGAAACTTTCATAATAACAGCTAAAAAGGGAATGTTAGAATGGAAAATTCGCAACAAATCCCATATTTTACACTATGAAAATGTAATGGATTAAAAAACAATTAGAACAGTGTTTCTCAAACTGTTTACAAATAATATACAGTGTGTTCCATTAGACATTCTTTAAAAACTGGATTCTTCTATAATTGCTCTTTTAATTATCGAATAAATACAAATAAAATTACCAAAAAGGGACTATTTAGTCACTTTTGAGGCTAAATTTTTGACTATTAGTCTGAGTTTCACGAATTTTTAAATCAATAATGGATTTTTTGAAAAATTCTACCCATGGGTTGTCACAAAGTTTTTGGTCAGTTTTTTATTAATTTAACTCTGAAACTGTAAGTGGCACCTTTTTTGTGTTAAAAATTGAATTTTTAAACGTTTTGGAACTGATTTTCTTAGCCTAA
This sequence comes from Hycleus phaleratus, assembly GCA_013841185.1. Taxonomy (NCBI): domain Eukaryota; kingdom Metazoa; phylum Arthropoda; class Insecta; order Coleoptera; family Meloidae; genus Hycleus; species Hycleus phaleratus. The sequence continues at coordinate 41,929 of JACDRP010000210.1, forward strand.
ATTGTTAAACTGCAAAAACGAGGAGGGTTTTTGGGTAATTAGAGAACGTACGACAAGATCTTATGATGGAATCCAAATTCACAGGGCCCCAATTAAATCTAGAAACGTTCCTAAAACGAAAAATATACACCGTGTTCTATTGTTTCAAATTTTAATATTTACACATGGAACAGCCTGTAAGTTTTACAACTATTGAACAAATAAAACTAACAAAAAGGAACTTTTGGGGCCTAAAATTTTCGACTTTTAGCCGGAATTTCTGGCAATTAAATCATCAATTTTTGGAAAATTCTACTCCTTCGTTGTCAAAAAGAGAAGATTTGGAAGCTAAATTTCTAGCGCTTTTCTTTAAATTGGCTTTCTTTTGTAAATTTTGCTATATGGGGCCATTTTGACGTTTTTTTGGAGATTAAACTTAAATTTTGAAATATTTAGAGCCGATCTTTTAGCCCCGATTGAAAATTTTGCGCCCTTAGATTATCAAGAATGGTGGGAATTTTCGAACAATAAAGTCAAATAATGGGGCCCTCAACGGCCCTGTTTAAATCTAGATCCGGCTCTGTTCAATTATGATATTTTGACTCATGGATTGAATCGATTTTGAAAATTACAGTTTAGTTTTAGCGTAGAATTATCGAAAATTAGCTAAATAACGATCGTGAATTAATTAATTATTTAATTAATTTAGTTCAAATATGAATATAGTAAAATTATAATTAATGACTTCAACAGATTCTATATTTTAATATTCATTTCGAACATAATTCAACCACCATTCATTTATTTGTGAATTCATCCCTTTTATGGATAGTTTAATTATTATTATCATCATTTTTTCTACCATTTGCTCGTTATCGTTTTGTTTCCATATCTTTTGTTTAGATCATCGGGTAGTTGGGGGTAATTCGCTCAACAACCACTACCACTACCACTACCCCAATTATATTACAACATAAACACAGACTGTAGTCGGTTTTAGTAGTGATAGCTCAATACTACCGTCTGTATTTAATTCACAATTACAACGATGGAATTAGTGAATTACACCTGCGCTCACTAAATAAACCATCACTACAATAACTACCCTCTGCTATCATCATCACCAACAACCCCTTATTTATAATCCGATTTTATCAATCTCTATTCGACGATATTTGCGTACCTACATTTTAATGGTAGCAAATAAAGGGTATAAATCGTAAATCTCTGCTATTTGTCTTGAAAAATTGATGAACCCCAAGAAAGAACCCTTCAAATAGTTGAGATTACCAACCGGAACGTCGTCGTAACGATCCCCTTTAGACGACAATTATTTGTCTTGAAGTAAGTTTTCGCAACGGTCTTTATTATTTGTGAATATCGAACCGGCAAATTGACGTAATTAAAGCCGTTCACTATTCTTTTATCTATTATAGGGGGTTGATGTTGTTGTGGGGGCAACAAGTGGCCGACAATAAGCCGGATCGGTGAGTACGCGACAGCTCCCTCAACTATGTGAAATTTAATGGCTTTGAGAAAGTTTCATTTTGAACGAAAACCATTAAGAAAAAGTAAAAGAAACTTGCCAGGGATTAAAAATGGAGCTTTCTCACAAAGTAGACACAAAAGAATCAATATTGTTGTTGTTAAATCAAAATTTACCCCCAAAATTATAGGGTTGAAATTGGGGTGATGATAACGTACGGTTTGATTGATTCAGTTGATCGAAATAGCCGAATTCGAGCCGATATTGATCCTCAATTCCGGTTAATCAATCAACGAATTGTGTTGAAACACAAATTAAGAAGCGAACGGAACAATGGCAAAAAGACCATGGCAAAACTTCAAGGATTAAACTTTTTCTAAAGTGCACCCTCAGCTTAATGTGGATTAAAACAGTAAGCTTTCCATTACACTTTTTCCCGTTCATTCATTTACTTTATTGAAATTGTAATTTATAAAATATAGACAATCTATTCCAATTCAAACAACTTGACTACAATTCAAATCCAATTACTGCCGGGTTGTTTGAATTGCAACAGATCAACTATATTGTTGATTTAATTAATAAATTCCAAACAATTTCAACAATTAAGATCGTAAATTTCGATTTATAATCACGAGTACTGTTAGACAATTATTTAGTTACCCAAATAACTTAAGAGATTATCGATTATATTCGTTATATTTTCCATAAATAACACGATATTATTATTTTTATTAGTATACGTCAATAAACACGAAATTGTTTTATTGAACTGTAATATCATTAGGAACGCTTCCAAATTGGCTAAACAACATTATCATTAATTATTGATAGACAAGACAATAGGGTGGTTTTATTTGTTTGTATCTAGGGGGTGAGAGAGGCGATAATATCGTGAGTTGGTGAAAAATTCCCTATAGAAATGCAAATAAATGGAATTTTCTTGTAATGCATTAGAACTCAATAAAGCGGAAACTACACTTTGTGTCCCAAATAATGACACTTAACATGCGCAGTACGGTTGCGCAATAGTAGAAAATTCACAAGAAAAATAAAACTTCAAATTGTGCTCTTATTACACGATTTGCGTCATAAATATAGACATGTACCGTGCACAGTATAGAGACGCCAATTTTTGTGAAGCTCCTGTAACGCATTAAAATAATTTGTGTCTCAAATAACACTTACCATGCGCAGTACGGTTGCGCGATAGTAGAAAATTAATCTTATACTCAAAAGAATAACTTCAAATTGCGCTCTTACTACACGATTAGCGTCTTAAATATAGACATGTACCGTGCCCAATAGAGATATGCCAGTTTTTATGACGCTCCTGTAATAAAACGGAAACTACACTATTTGTTCTGCTTATAATGACACTTGTACAGTTGCGCAGTAGTAGAAAATTAGTCCTGCACTCAAAAAACTGAGAATTCGTTATTACACGATTTGTGGCTTAAATCTTGACCTGTACCGTGTACAGTAGAGACGCGCAATTTTTATACCGTTCCTGCAATGCATTGAAACAATGTGTCGCAAATAATGACAGTTACCATGCGCAGTACAGTTGCGCAGTGGTTGAAAATTAGTCCCATACTCAGAAAAGACTTCAAATTGCGCTATTAAATCGGCTATTACACGATTTACGTCTTAAATCGTGCTATATATCGCGTACACTAGAGGTATGGCGTTTTTGTGGCTCTTCTGTAAATATAGCGTAGGATATATCGAATCAATTCCACTAGGCAACGATTTAAGTGTTTTAATTCGATTTTTTGTACCCTCGTTCTAAATCTATTTGCATTAAGAAGTTGAAATTACACTGTCTGTACACAATTATGGTTTAAATTAATTAAAGAAAACCAAAACTAATGTGGAACGTAATCATTTTAATTCAAAAACTTTTTTACGACTATACGTAAGCAAAATAATGGATGTCTTTAAAAGTAATTTAAAATTAACTTCAATTCTTGTCAGTTTTACCATAAAATTTGATAAAAGGAAATTGTTATGACAACATCATAATTTTAATCAAAAGTTTCTCGTGTTGTTATTGTTGATGGAAATTTTCTATTGAATATTGAAATATTCTCTAACATGTATATATTTAACACTATCACATTCCCCCCGTTTATTTTCGTAAAGTAAATATTTATAAATAAGTTGAAACATTGAGATGACAAACGAACGTATTTTGTGGGTGAATCTTAATTAACACGAACTTTAAGCAAAATCAATTTTTAAACAAAACAAAACATAAACAACCGGTAAAAACGACGCAATCTTTGATCGTATTACAACAGTGGCGGCTCGGTTTTAACACGATTGATAGAAAGTGCGCGTGCGCAGAACAGTGGCGACTCGTCTCTTAACGCGATGGAATTCGTGTAGAGTACGCATGTCGACATTTTTACACCCCTAACAAAGTCAATTTACGATAAGCGATGTAAATTTTCGTAAAATTGAACAAAATATGCGATAATTTAGCAGGAATATTCGAAATTTTGCCGAGATTTGATAAGAATTGATTTCAGACATTGTTGATAAGAGGTCGGCGACAACAACGACTTGATAAATTATATCTGTACGATATGAAATGTGCACAGTTGAGTCTATAAAGATACGAGATTTAGGTAATGTTGAAACCGATTTAGGTCATGTGTTTGGCAAAACGACAGCGGCACAAGGGTGGCGGTAAGTAACCATGTAGACTTGTTATAATGGATAAGGGGTGGTTATAGTGGTGGTGGTTTTAATATACGGTGCGTCCTGTTCGGAATAAAATAGGGTTGACTTTGTGCATTTTAATATTGACGGGAATTTTGTCGGTTATCAAGGGTGTCTGTGCGGAAAAATCGAGTTATTTTAATAAAACTATCAAACATTCGGGGAATTTCAAATATTGTAAAAGTTCCACTAGAACGATTTACGATTATTTCATCCAGTTCTGTATCGTTTTTCCGATAATCCCCACGTTCGTTCTATCGTAGAAATGGACTTTTCTACAGTTTAAGTTTTCGTTAATTATCCACTGAACTAACTCTAACACACACACATTTAATCCCAACTGGATTATTTTGAACTTTTTGTCTAGTGAATATTTCCTAGTTTTCCCCCTCATCTATTTTATTCTTCAATAATCTCTTCTAAAGTACAACAAGTCGAGAAAATTAATGTTTTATAGTGCTTTTATAGGAAACAATAAAGATATGTGTAGTTGGTACTCATGTATCGGTTTTACGAACCATTACCCTCCCAAATTCATCACAAGATTAATTAATGGGAGCCAAATTTACGTTTGTTGAATGTTAAAAAATTATTTCCATCTTCAAAACAATTATAAAAATATAAACTAAAACAGATCTCTTTTTATATTAAATTGGGGTTGTTTTCTTGTTGAGGTATTTTATAGATATTTTTTTCTGTGAATTAACAGTGTACACAAGAGGGCGAGTTTTAATTTTTTCACCCCAATGTCCACAACAAATTTAATTATAAACGAACAAAAACAAACAGTTTTACTAAATTGGTGTCATGCTGGACAAAAATCCAATTGTTTCCAGACGAAAGGGATGAATTTTTCTACTCTAAATTGTCAACCCTTGTTTTAACAAGTCTGTTTTCTATAGACTTTGTCGTTTCTTGTAAATTATCTTGAATTTTTTCAGCATCAAATAGACTCAAATCTGGATTGATTTAGGAGTAGTTGTATAGCTGAGATGCTGAGTCAAATAGACTTTCTTCTTTCTTGTATTTTTACTTTTTTTAACCCCAAATAGACTCAATCTGGATTGATTTTTGGCTGCTCACTAATAGAGTAGAGGGGCCCAGTCAATTATCTCAGTAAAATTACTTTTGACTCAGATTTAGATTGATTAGGACTACTAAGTAGTAGAGTAGAGATGCTCAGTCAAATATACTTTCTTCTTAATTGTATTTTCACTTTTTTAACCCCAAATAGACTCACTCTGGATTGATCTCAGTAAATTTACTTTGGGCTCAGATTTGGGTTGATTAGGACTACTAACAATAAGTAGTAGAACAGAAATGATCAGTCAAATAGACTTTGTCCTTTCTTAGTGATTATTTTTGTTCCAAATAGATTTAGATCTGATTTGTTTTACTGCTGCTCAGTAGTAGGCCAGAGGTGCTCAGTCAGATAAACTTTCTCCTTTCTTTAAGATTATTTTAAATTCATTGGAACCCCAAATAGACTCAGATGCGTTGATTTAGGACTGAGTAGTGGAGTAAAGTTGCTCAGTTAATTATCTCAGAAAATGTACTTAAAGCTCATGGAGCAATTTATAACTATTCAATAGTAGAACACGCTCAGTCAAGCATTTTCTTTCTTTAAAGATAAAATAGACTCAGATTTGGATTGATTTTGGACTATTTAGTAGTAGAACAGAGGTACTCACTCAAATAGACTTCCTCTCTTCTTTCTCTCTTTCTAATCATTTTTAACCACAAATAGACTCAGATCTAAATTAATTTAGGACTACTTAGTAGAATAGCAAAGTTACTGAGTGGGTTATTTCAGAAAATTCACTTTGGACTCAGATCTGGATTAATTTGTGGCATGTGCTGCTCAGTAAACTTACTGAGAAGTTTTGGCCCAATTGTGGAACAAACTAGAGAGTTATTCTCAGAACGTCTTGTAGAACCTTAAATGGACTGAGTTTTGGATTGATCGCTGACGTACTTCGTTGCTCAGTAGAGATACTCAGATTTGTTTCAGAATTGACAAGCAGCCTACTTTTTTACAGAAATTTCTGTGTGATTGTTGAATAGCAATCGAAATTCTTATAAAATCGTCTCACTGTGGTCTTATTTCTCCTTTGATACCGGGGTTTGTTATTTTTATCCCTTTATAGTTAACAATAGGATGATTTCAAGCAAGTCTTTTATTGTTTTTTATCCTGTCGGCAGGGATTTGTTGTACACTCAATCAGTCTTTTAGAGGGAATGCTCTCGGTTTTCATGTTTAGCTTCAGGTTAGAGATTTACCAACAAATCGGGTGTTTTTTTGAACAATTTTCCATCATATATCAAACGATTTTGTTTACCAATCTCTCTCAATTTTATCAAACATTCATCCATCTCTATATTAAATCAAATTCTCTGATAAATAATGATGATGATAACAGTAAGGCAGTTTGGAATTTCCTTTTCTAGTGTTTTTGTATGTAAAAAGTCGACGAATTTTCTCGTTATCAAGCCACCACCGGGTAGAGTTTAATAAATTTAATGGAATTCCTTTTTTATTTTCACCCTACAATATGACAAAACGCAGAACTAGAGGGTGGACTCTTCAAACTTTTAAATTGGATATTTTAATTAGTTATAGGTTGGAATATCGAAACTGATAATGGGTAAATTTTATTAAAATAGCGATTTTTTGTTTGTTTCCCCTATTCATTATCGATTTTTCATTGTTTCGTCGTAATTATGGAGGAAACTTGCAAAATATAATAGCGATTTTTGTTTATTTTGTCCCGAAAGTTAGTTTCATCGAAACAGACAACAAAACCAAGTTCTAGTTCCAAGCCAGTTAACAACAAATACAACCACCCTCCGTTATCTAGAATAATATTTCAAATATTAGAAATGTCGACACTGCTACCAACTGTACTGTAAAATAAGACTTGTACACAAGCGCACGTGCGGAGAGAATGATGGTGGAAATCATAAAAGAATTACCCGAGGGAAAACCGCAGAAAAAATGTACACGCAACCGTTTTGTTTCTAGTTGGGGTAAGTCAATTGTAATTTCAAAGGGTTGTTTTTAATATGGAAAATTTGGAATTTGCCAGGAAATAAGAAAATTGATGTTTTTTTTTGTCGAGTTCCTGTCGATTTCTACAATGCCGGTATAAAAAACATGATAAACGATAAGCAGCCATTGGGGAGTTTTTCGGATAGACAGTCCGATTTAATATCAAAAGAAAAAATTGGAAATGTATGCAAATTTTTCTGGGTTTTTGCGATTTTCATTAACTCATTAAAGTCTTGCCTTATTTAAAAAAAAAAAATAGTAACGAAATACACTCATAAATCTTCGTTGATTTATGTGGAAAATTCCGGAAAACAATTAAGTCGACTGTCAAATTTGCCGTCTTTAAAATATTGGAAAAGTTCGCAAATAATTCGTGTTAATCGGAAAATTGTTGGCGGTATAAACCTGGCGCATCCACCATTTTTTACAATTTCGAAAATCGACGTAAATTTCGTGATTAATTTCCCGTCTTCTATTCGTTCCATTCGTGGAAATGACTGTTAAAAAATCTGTAAACTAGTGGAGCTGTCATCGCGTGTTTTCCATCATCATCGCTGGAAAACTTGATAAAATACAATAACGTCTAGAGACTTGTATTGAATAGAGCGAGAAGGAGGGATTATTTGAGTGAAGACCATTATCTATACAATGCTAGGATAAAAATCGTGTAATACCAGGAAAATCCCTTTTCTATTCAATTTTTTGCTTTAAAAAAAACGGCTTGTTGAAAATGTCGACATTTTCAAGTTGCTGTAATATTTCTTGAATACTGATAGAAACGTGCGCGGGGATCGTTTGTAATTTTTCATATTGAAATTGGCTCAAATCTCTTTAGTTCGCCGGTTTTTTTTTTCGCTACTGGACGCGAAAGAAGCGTTCATCTTCTATTTCGATTTTCCTGTTGTTCTGATTCTGTCGCTAGGTCACTGATACATAAACCCGGCTATTTTTATATTCCCCCCATTCTTCTCCATCTCTGTACATATCTTTTCTAAAATATAATTCCTATAATGTCGACGTTTCTATGACGACTACTGGGAAGCAACGACTGGTTGGTAAACTATTGATTCTCACATGTTTATACATAATAAATAAACTAGGCGTACGTGCAGATATAATAATAATTAAGTGGGCTTCAAGGGGAGAGACAATAAAATTTGTATGCTAGGGAAAAGGCCTTATATTTAGTTTGGTGTTGGGCGATAGTAAAGTTTCAGATAGGAGATTCACTTTTAATGAATTGTTTCAAGAAACTTCAATAAAGCAAGTCTTTTTGCTGCTCAAAAATTGATGATTTGCTGTGTTTAAAAGAGGAGAATTTAGTCTGAAATTCGGATTAAAGTGGCTAATTCTTTCTATTTTTGGCAAAATTTAGGATACAAATTCCTAAAGTCTTGATTGGAGGATTATAATTTAGATGGAAAGTTGACTGAAAGTAACTTTTATTTTGATATTCAAGTAACAAATATGCCAAAAGTTAGAGTATATCCAAAATTTTGAGACTTTAGTATGAAAATAGGCTAAATTTGTATTCAAAATTTTAGCAAAATTGACAATTTTGGAAGAAATATTGCCGAAAACTAAATTTTATAACTGATGTTTCGATGATTTTTTTTTTTGAAAATTTTGACTCAAAATCCAACTCAAAAGTTGATTAAAACGGCTCAAATAGATTTTTTTGCAATTTAGTACAAAAATTCATCAAAAATTTGGCAAGAATTCATAAAGAAATTTGCCAAGAAATATTTTTGAGTAATTTTGAGAACTACTACTAAAACTGAGGAGTTCAACTCAAAATTTTATAACTGATGATTCGATTTTTTTTTGAAAATTTCGACCCAAAATCCAACTTAAAAATTGATTAAATTTGCTCAAATACATTTTTTGCAATTTAGTAAAAAATCGTCAAAAATGTGTCAAGAATTCATACAGAAATTTGTCAAGAAATATTTTTGAGTAAAAATTTTCAAAATCGACAATTAAAGTCTAAGACTTGGTCCAAAAATGAACAAAAAATGGCCCCTTAATTTAACACTTTAATTCAATAATTGGATGAAGTAGACCGAGAATTTTCAAAAATCTCGACTAACCGACTAAAATTTAGCCAGAGAATCGATTTTTAGTAGCAAATTCGCCCCAAAAATGAGTGATTCAACCGAAAAATCGAGAATTTTTGCAAAAGTTTGCATTATGATTCGACTCAAAAATCAAATCAAATAGATTTATTTGGAGATCCTTTTCAAAAATTAATTGAAAATCAGTCAAAAATTTAGCCAAAAAGCATAGACTTTGTTAGAAATTAAGTGATAAAATTTGCAAAAATAACGATTTATGGGAAAACTTTTTCTAAATCTCCACTGAGTTCAATGATTGGGTAGTTTAGTCCAAAAATTTCAATTAGAAAACTAAAATTTAGCTAGAATATTGCGCAAAAAACTGATTTAAAGTCGAAATTTTAGTACAAAATACAAAAATTCAAAATTTACTCGTTTTTACACTCGAGAACTAAATTTTGGTAACCCTGAGGGCTTGGATAGAAAAATAGGCCAAAATTGGGCGGTTAAACTCAAAGATTGACTCAATTATAACAATCATATTACAGAATTTTGAGTTAAAAACTTAGCCAGTTTTAATTTTAGAATCCATGAGTATTTTTTAAAGGCCAAGAATCAAAAATTCAGCCTATAAACAGGCTAAAAACATCTAAATTTACAATTCAATAATAGAATTTATTGGAATTGAAGCTAAATTTGCTTACATTGTTCCATTTTCTTTATTCAAAAGCAAGATTAACTGATTACTCAACAAGCAAATAACTGAAAGCTTTTGAAATTTCTCCTCATCGAAATACAATTAAAATCGTGTCAATTGCTACGAATTCGATAATAAAAACTGATATTTTAACAATAAATTCAAACTCTTGAAAATTTGCAAGCTTCATAAAGCTTTTACAATTACCAACAAACCAAACTAACGTTACAAAAACCGAATATTTCAATGTTAATTTAATTAATAAAATTAATTAATCGAAAATTTCGTCCTTAACTCATATAAATACATGGTTTGAACGAGTATCGATGATGGTAATTTTGCTCAATTGTGTCACATTGGGTATGTACCAGCCTTGTATGGATGATGCTTGTGAAACTAATCGTTGTAAAATATTACAGGTAATATTCATCAAAAAAAAAATCAATAATTAATTAATTAAGTTGATAATTACAGGTGTTTGACGACTTCATTTTCGGCTTCTTCACGTTAGAAATGCTGATCAAAATGATAGCAATGGGTGTTTATGGTCGTGGTTCATATTTAGCCGATTCATGGAATCGTTTAGATTTATTTATTGTTCTAGCTGGTGCAATAGAATATGGCCTTAATGTTGATAATTTAAATTTGTCAGCTGTACGTACAATAAGAGTTTTAAGGCCGTTACGTGCAATCAATAGAATACCAAGTAAGTAGCTTACAACAAATAATAACTACATTGATAAATAGTGCCCATCAATAATGATACTTTTTCGTTGTTTTTGATATCCCATACGTTATTGATATAGATATAGAAAGATGAGAGTATTATTTATAGCGTTTCGAGTGGATTATAACGACATAGAAATGTTAGAAGTTTAGCTTGAATTTGACAATTTTTATATGTTCGATGAAACTTTTATACAAAACTACGACGAAATACAACCCACTTTTGACATATCAATCAATAATTGTCTACATCTTGAAATTTTTAACTCCAAAGTTCCTAATCGTTATTAAAATTGACATTTTCGACAATAATCTATCGAAAATACTACCGATAAAGTACCTAATTCACCATAAAAACTCATAAAGACGAATTTAAGCCTCATTGCGCAGGTTACAGCGCAGGTATCTTAATATAAACTGAATATGGGACAAATGAGATGAAATATTCTGTATATGTGATTAAAAGCTCGCTTAATAGTCTTCTAGATTCGGTTAAAACCATTAAAATATTGGAAAAATTGTTGGGTTCATTTTTGGCGCATCCACCATTCTTACAATCGCCCAATTCGACGGGAGTTCGGTTTACGTTATGATCGGCCATATGAGCTTCGAACAGTTAAATTGTCTCTAATCATATTTAATTAAAATTGAATTGATAACAAAAACGACAATTTAAACAAATTATCACTTATAAAATTGCTTAAAAATTATTTTATTCACAATAAAAGGCGCGTAAAAACCAATTTAAGATCAACTACGCAGGTTACAGCGCAAGTATTTAGAGATTATCTTTAAATTTACCTGAAACTGGGGCAAATGAGGTGTAATATTCTGTATATTCGATTGAAATCTCGCTCCATAATCTTCTAATTTCGATTAGAATTCTATTACAACCGAATTCAACCCACTTTTGTTGTAACCTATCAATCAAGAATTATCTCCATCTTGAAATTTGTAAACGAAAACAACAATTCACTCGTCAAGCAACTAGCCCTTTGTTATCAATTAAGCTTTAGTTAAACTCCTATTGTTTTACATTATGATCGGCCATAACATGTTTGAATAGTTGAATTGTTTCTAACCATCAATAAAACTGGGCTGTTAAACTATAATAATAACGTCTATAATAATCTATCACAATATACAATCGTCTATTTACAATTTAAATATCCTTAAAGGTTAATTTTAGACCCGTTGCGCAGATTACAGCGCAAGTATTGAAATAATGTCTAAACTTAAAAATTACCTCTACTTGGACAAATACGGTGTAATATTTTGGTATTTGATTGAAATTTCGTTTAAAGGTTCAATTAGAACTAAATAACGATGAGATTTAACCAATTTTTGATAGATTATTCTATGAATCAACGATTATTTTCATATTGAAATTTGCAAACTAAAACAACAATTCATATGCGAGACAACTATCCCTTTGTTATCAATTAAGCTTAAGTTAAACTACTATTGTTTTACATAAAGTTTACATTATGATCGGTCATCAGAGGTTTGTATAGTTGACTTGTCTCTAATCATTAATAAAACTGAACTGTTAAACTGTAACAATAACAACAACAATATCAATTATCAAAATATTCAATAAACAAATTTATGATTACAGCGCAAGTATTTTAGTATAAAATGATTCTTCATTTTTCGAAAATTTTCGGATAATAAACATTGCAATGTGGTTGAATTAAATTAGTTTTTCACCAATTTCCCCACAAGCTACCGTGTTCTAATTTTACCAAAATAATCCCTAGGGACTATTGCATAAATCTTCAAAATATTTTTCAAATCACCCGCCAATTAAGTGCCATCTATAAAATTGCCTAATTTACAGTAAAGATGAATTTAAGAGCTACTGCGCCGATTACAGCGCAACTATCTTAATATAGATGGAGATAATCTCTAAATTATTTTAAATTGTTACAAATTACATGTATATTTGATTATTGAAATCTGACTTGATAATCTTCTAGATTCGATTAAAACTATTGAAATTCTATCAGAGTCTCGATAATAGAAAGACGAACAAATTGAAATCCTTCAATCTTGTCTTTTTGAAGGTGTAATTTGAATAAGGAATTAATTAAGAAATTTACCGACTCTATTAAATCGTGTTGTAGGGTGGTTTTATTATTAAATAATCGTTAATCTTCTATTATTTTCTTCTTCTTCATCATCTTCTTCTCGTACTACTTGTTGTTGATAATTTCAATTCTTCTTAATTAAATTCTAATTATCTCTAATATTATTTTTCTAATTATCAATAATAAAGAATCTTTTCTAATTTGAAGATTTGATTAAATTCCAACTATTGTCAGAACTATGGTCATCCAATTAAGACATTTTTTTTTATTGTTGTTGTTGTTATTGTGTCAAGTCACGAAACACACAAAACTTGACACTTTTATCTTGTAGAGAGCATTCATTTTCTTCAACTTGTTAAACCAACCCTTATCGTTGTTTTTTGTTATTTCCACCCCTACCGTTTGCTTAAGTTGTTTCTTCTAATTCTAATCTTTTCCAAACTTAACACTTAAATGTTATGTTCCGATAAAAGCGAGCACGTTTAAAACGTTCGATAGTTTTAAATTATGATCATTACGTGCTTCTTTATCAAGAAAAAAAAATAATGACAATAGAAAGGGTGGTTTAGTTGATAAACATGCGAAACTACCATCAAATGTTTTTACGTTAAAAAATCACCGAGTCCCTTATCAATTTAGGCTAAGACGATATCTCAAACTTCACCCGATTTGATCAAAAATATAAATGATGCTATATACAGGGTGTACTATATTCTAAGACTAAAAAAGTGTGTTGTTAAACCTGTATAACTCCTCTTTCCTAATTATACTTGGTTGTCACGTATTTGTTACGTAGCGCGTAACTTTGTTGAGTCAACAAATGTTCAATTTATTACAGTATGAATAAAGCTACGATATCACGTTATCAAATCGTAGCCTATTTTGATTTGTTCACTCTGTATATAGTTGAAAATTCCATATGTTCGAATCTGTGAACTAATATTTGTGCTTTATTGGATTTGAATAATTCGCTTAAATCAACTAAAACGCTTAAAATTCCATTTAAAATACGATAGTATCGATAATGTTGGTAGTATTGGTTGTGGTGGTATTGGATATATAGAAGCCTTAATCAAAAATTTATCCATACCCAGGTTAAATATTGGATTATTGATGATACTCTCTGCTATTTCTACTATTTTGTAACCCTCTCGTGTACCACTAGCTGTCCCTTTGTTTATTAACAAAATATATCATTTTTATTGATTCATATCTCGATTCGTTTTTCACAAAATAAACACGGTCAAAACAACTTATTGCCTCCTGTATTTTTTTTAATAAAGTTCCACTCAATTTCGAGAGCGGAGCGATGAAATTCTAAGACGAAAGTATCAAATTTTGCATTATAGTATGCAATTCTTTTTGAATGTGTTGCTAAACCTGTATAACTAGACTCCTCCATTTTTATCACGTTGCCATTGTAAATTTCAATATTATAACCTTAAATTCGATTGAATCCCACTCAATTTTAAGGATAAAATGGGGATGAAATTTGAAGACGAAAAATGCTATAATTCTCATTATAGTATGCTAAGTAATAAAATAGTATATTGCTAAGATGAAAGTATTAAATTTTGCATTATAGTATGCTATTTTTTTTTAATGTGTTGCTAAACCTGTATAACTAGACTCCTCAATTTTTAATCTTTCTTCGAAAAATCACGTCACTATTGTTAATTTCAATATTATAACCTTAAAGTTATTGCATCCCACTCAATTTTAGAGTAATATTTAATAAAAAAGTGTATTGCTAAACTTGTATAACCAGATTCCCGTTCAATTCGGTGTCAATTTCGTGTCAATCACAATATTCGACACGTCAATAGAGTGGTGTAAATTTGGAGATTTTCCCCAATATTATAACCACCCTTAAACTGTATTGTATCTTGTAGAGAGCTAGCTTGCCTATTAAATATCACATAAAGCCCGTTCGAGCATGAAGATGGCTATTATTTCAGCCGTATTTGCACATTGAATGGGATATTTGTAGCTAAAATCGGTCAATTCTATAACAATTTTGTTAAATTAGCCCCATCTCCATACTGATGTTTCTTCAATAAAATTGATAAGGGGTGAATTAAATTGATTTTATTATCATTTATCGATTCTATTCTAGTGACAATGTGGAAATTAAATCATCCAATTCGATTGTAATTGGTTGTAATTTTCGAATTTATATCGATAATCGTTGTCTATAAACTGTTAAGTAGTCAATATTCGGTTTATTGTTCGATTTTATTCGATTCTAATTCGATGTTCGGTCTTTTATGGGGGTGATTTTTGAGGGTGCAATAAAATAATCCACCACCACTACGATAAGAGATAATTCCATTATATAACACGGGAAAACTCCAGTCTCTCTTATAACTAATCCACGAAACAATTCCATCTATAAAGACATAGTGAGATTTATAGAAAATCGTATTTTCCACAGCTTACATGAAAATCTAATTTGGAAAATCCAGCAAATCGTGTATAATAGAAAAATCGATAAATTTTCCAAATACATTGACAATTTCACAAATTTTCATATAAAACGTGTAAAAATTACGTTCTCATTGTACGATTCTGTCGTAAAGTCTTAACTTGTAACGATAAAATATGCAGAAAAGCCAATAAAATCGTCCATAAAATAGAAAAACCACAGCTTTTATTGTGCATTGTTCCCTAATCCGTCATAAAACATACATGGGTGATTAATTTAAAAATAAAATTAACCCCCAACAACACCCTAATGATAATTATGATTATATTTATCTAACTGCTTATCTATTCGTTAATTAAAACGTAAAATTTCCCTCTTCTATTGTGTGAACTTGACCGAATTCTCTTACATTTGAATCTTATTAGACAATCTGGGAATATCTCCAACAAAACTATATTCAGTTCTAATTACTGATTAAATTCACTATCTACTAATTTCTTTATTGCAATTAGTCTAATGTGAACGTTAATCATTATGTTTGCTATGAAATTTCAATTAGAATTTAAACTGACGTTTCTCATCAACCAAAAATAAGCTACAAAGCCCCCAAATCGTTCAAATTTCAAAATAGCACTATAATAAAACATGCCAAATTTGTAATTATCCAATTTTATTTAATTATCTATCGAAAACTAAGCTACAAAGTCCCTCTAGTTAATCAAATACAGTTTTCTCGAAAAAAAGTTACTTAAGGTAGATTTCAGATTTTAGTCGTAAAACGATGATAAATTCTCCTATTTAGTTAAGATTACAATTTTTTTATATAATTTTGCATTAAAAAATGAGCTACAAAGACCCTGTGATTGATCAAATACAATTTCTACGCTTAAAAATCACAAGATGTGGTTTTGAAGAAGCAAATTAAAGGTATTTTTATTAAATTATAAATCGTTTGTATTAAATTTTCAAAGAAATAACAAGAGAAGAAGCGTATTTGTTTCGTTGTTTTTCGGAAAATAAGCTACAAAGTTCCTCTAGTAGTCCAAAAAAAAATGGGGTGTATTTTAGGGCACACGTAAAGTCGTTAAACGATGATAAATTTACTTTTTCGGTCAAAATTACAATCATTTTATTTAGTTTTATTTAAATAAATGAACTACAAAGGCCCTAATAGATCAAAAAAAATTGATATTAAAAATCATATAGGATGGATTTAAAGAAGCATTCCAAAATTGATTTTGGGAAATTGTAGATTGATTTATGAAAATTTCGAAAAAATACACAACGAAAGTTTAGTTGTTAATCGAAAATTAAGCTACAAAGTCCCTCTAGTTGATCAAATATAGTTTTCTCGAATAGAAATAACAGAAGATCCGCAAAATCATAAAACGATGATAAATTCTTCTATTCAGTCTAAATTACAACTTTTTTATATAATTTTGACGTTCAAAAGTGAACTACAAAGACCCAATAATAGATCAAATAGAATTTTTGCTATTAGAAATCACAAAGGGTGGTTTTAAAGAAGCATTCCAAAATGGTTTTTGTAAAATTGTAAATTGATTTATGAAAATTTTAAAGAAATACACAACGGCAGCTTAGTTATCAATCGAAAATTAAGCTACAAAGTCCTTTTAGTTGATCAAATACCATTTTCTCAAGTAGAAATTAGATGTCGTCGGTTTCAGAAGATTTTCAAACTCATAAAACGATAATAAATTCTTCTATTCAGCCAAAATTACAACTTTTTATATAATTTTACGTCCAAAAAATGAACTACAAAGACCCTGTAATCAATCAAACACACTAAAAATAACACAAGGGTAGTTTTAAAGAAGCATATCAAACTTATTTTTATAAAACTATCGACTGATTGTGTTAAATTTTCTAAGAAATAAACAAGAGAAAAAAACTACCCCTAATGACATAGGTTATTATAAAATCATCAACTATAATTATGTCGAATATTTATTTACAGTTTGTACATTATCTACCCCTTATTAGATTTTCTTTGCTACCCTTAATTTTCCTCATTTTTTATATTGCAACCCACTTAATCCAAAGTCCACTCATACTAAACAAAATTAAGTACTGTTATTAAGTTTTGCAAACAAAAAAGAAGCTACAAACCCCCTCAATCAATCAAAAAATAATAAGGGGTAGTTTTAAAAAGCATATCACTTATTTTTATAAGACTATCGATCGATTGTATTAAATTTTCTACGAGATAAACAAGAGAAGAAAACTACCCTTAATTATTATAAAATTCTCACCGATAATCTTGTCAGATATTTATTTAAAGTTTGTACAAGATCCACCCCTTATTAGTTTACTTTTTTACCCCTAATTTTTCTAGTTTTTTGCTTACTTAATCCATAGTCTTCTTATATTATTAAGTGAAATTAAGTACACTTTAACAAGTTTTGCATACAAAAAAGAAGCTACAAACCCTCTCAATAGATAAAAAAATTACAGGGGGTAGTTTTGAAGAAGCTCATCAAACTTATATAATGACGGTAAATTCTACAATTTCTATTAAATTGTCGATCAATAATCTTAAAGTTTATAATAAATAAACAGAAAACGAAAACTACCCCTAATGAAATACAGTTAGTCTGTTGAATTATTGTGAAATTTACATTTGAAATCATGTCGAATAATTCGTATGTGATTGTAAAAAATATTTATTCAGACTATTACAGGAGTAGAAAAATTAAGTTTGGACTGTGCTTCGTTAAAAATTGAATCCGCCCTAATAGAGCTTTTTCTACCCTTAATATTGTCGGTTTTTATGTTGCTCCACTAAACAAAATTAATAAGTTTTGCATAAAAAAACTGTAAAGTTCCTCTAATACATCAAATACAATTTTTTCTATGAAAATTACAAGGGTAGTTTGTAACTACTATTAATTATCGATTGAACATAAATAAAATGAACGAAAAAACTACCCTTAACAAATGTGTATGATATTTATTTAAACAATCAAAAGTATACAGAAAACAATTCGGATTGCCCCGTTAAAAACAACATCCGCCCTTAGTGAAACTTTTTCTACCCTTATTAGATTTTACTTTTCTACCCTTAATTTTCCGTGTTTTTCCCAGCTGCGAATCACTCACTTTTTCAATCTAACGAATGGACTTTTATCGTCCAGACAGAAAGAAAGAAAGAAGCTACAAAGACCCTGTTGTCAATCAAATTGTGTTTTCTCAATACAATCGCAGGGGTTGTTTTAAGTCAAAACAATAAGAAACTACCCTTAATACAGTACAATAAGATGAACAATTACATATTTAGATAGAAATGGGCTTTTTGTTTGCTATCCAGAGAAAAAAGAAGCTACAAAGGCCCTCTAATTAATCAAATTTTTCGATTAATTAATCACAGGGGTAGTTTTAAGTCCAAAGAACAAGAATCTGCCCCTAATACAACGCAATAGTAAGTTTAACAATAACAAAGTCAGATAGAGATGAAGCTACAAAGAACTTGTAGTCAATCAATGTTTTTTAATTATAAGGGGTAGTTTTAAGTTAAAATAACAAGAAACTACCCTTAATACAATACAATGATCTGTTAAGTTAAATTTAGATAGAGATGGACGTTTTGTTTGCCAACTAGAGAGAAAAAGGAGCAGTCAATCAAATTGAACTTATTCAACAAATAAATCATAAGGGGTAGTTTTAAATCAAAACTACCCATGATACATTTCAATAGAAATTTGGATAGAATGGGCTTTATTTTTGTTTGACATTTAGACAAAACAAATCACAGGGGTAGTTTGTAGTTAAAATAACAATACTTTACCCTTAATACGGTAATCAGTTATGTTGAATTAGAAATTTGGATATAGCCCTGTTAAAAACGATAACTACCCTTATTATGTTTAATTTTCTACCCTTAATTTTTCCCGTTTACCGAATTCTATTTATTTTCGGTTATATTAATTACATTGCTTTGACAAAATGGCTTTGGTTTTTGTGTTGGATTATTTGTGTTTCAACCCCTATTATTCTTTTGGTTTGTTTTACAATAGAATTAAGGGTGAGATTTTTAATTTGAATTGTTTTTCTATGTTACAGGTATGCGAATTTTAGTGATGTTATTGTTAGATACATTACCAATGTTGGGTAATGTTCTTCTACTTTGTTTCTTTGTCTTCTTCATTTTTGGCATTGTTGGTGTTCAATTATGGCAAGGCATCTTACGACAACGTTGCTATTTCCCAGATGGCTTGAATCTAACATACAACAATACATTACCGTAAGTCACCCTAATTATAATCGTTTCTAAAATAACAACAATAATAATAATGATAATAATCACAATCATCCACCACCACCATCACCCCTATTACCATCATTAGTGATTGTTGTAAGTTTTGTGATTGAATATCCTGGGCATGAGAAATTGTCTAAAAATAACACACCCCCAATGAAGATTACGTTCACTTTAAAGAAATTCGTTTCTCAAGGGATCTAACCATCCCCTCGTCCTATTTGTGTAATTGAAAAGAAATTGATTGACAGAGAGGGCGATTAGATTTGATTTTAATAACATTCCGCTCGTCGATATACACTGTGATAAAAATGTTTATCAATATCATCCCACAATTTTGCGCCTTTTCCCTGAAAATTTGTTATCGTTTTAACGAAATTGTGGTTGAATTTTGCTATAAAATCGATTGATGATTGTCAATTTAGAATAAAGAGGGTGAGATGGGTATTTCATCTAGACCGGTAGGATGTCAAAAATTTTGGCTTTTCTGAGAATTCGTCTGAGTGTAGGGATTTGAAGTTAATTTAGGGGTGAGTTTTGAAGACTGAAATCATCTGAGACAATATTTACGTATTGGAAATTGCTTGCATTGATAGGATTTTCGTAGCTCAGATTCTTTGAGTAAAATCAGAACTTTTTGGACTTCGAACAGAGTTTTTTCAAGCAGAAATAGCTTAAAATTTTGAAAAATCTAAAATTACTTATATTATTCTAATTTTTCTCAGACAAAACCACTTCTAAGTAGCAACATTCACGAGGAATTTCTCAAAAGTCAAAATTTTTGGCACCCTTTAGGATTATATCCAGTATACAAATGCTGTACGATATTAACCCTTATAAGCGTGAAAATTTAGTTTAACTCAGATTTTCTGATACTAGAATGCATAGGGGTCTTTTAGGAGGTCATGAAGGCATTTTTGCAGCTCAGAATTATAAAGCATTAAGTTAAAATGAGAAAGCAATTGCATTAATTCTTTTGGGCACTAAAATTTAACTTCTTAACGAAGTTTTTGGATAGAAGCTGCTTTATTTTAAGAAGAATCAGAAAGTGTAGGTCCTTTGTTAAAAAATATTGAAATTAATAAGGAAATTGCAGATTTTTAGCCCGTTTACAAGACTTATCTCAGAAATTTTGTTATCGTGGACAATATTTGGCTACCAGATTTTTTGAAGTAGCCAGAAGAATTAGAAGTTGCTAGACTTAAGAAAGACCCATTTGAAGTAAAAACCGCTTAGAAATTCGAAGAATTATCAAAATTTCTGATATTGTTCGCATTTTGCTCAGACAAAACTACCTCTAGTTTGCAGAAAGTCGCAATTTTTGGCACTCTTAATAATTTTATCGTGTGTAAAGATGTTGTAAGGTAATCGCTCCACATTCTTCTGGATATGAAAATATAACTTTTTTGGGAATATTTAATTTAATCAGTTATTTGTTGATTTTTAGCTCTTATACAAGAGTTATTGCACAACTTTTGTTCACTTTGTAGGGCTGAAGTCTATAAATTATCAACATATCACTTTTATAGCTTGCTAAAATTTTCGACCAACTAGTTAAAACGAGTACAATATAAAATTGCCTTGTATTTGTGCAATAAATCTCCATATTTCGATTGCATCATAGTTTTTATTTGAAAAACAGCAATCTATAAAGATGCGCGCCGTACGCTCCACTTGAATCAATCAACTTTTAAAAATAGCCTGACCGGCAATAAATTCAAGGCTGCAGTTCTTTTTTTCTCTCCCCTCACAACTCAATTCCCAGGGAGGTAGGGAAAAAAAAAAACAGCAACGACGAACTGAATGATGTTTTGAATGGTGAGATCTCTTCAAAGATAAACTGTCAATGAAATCTGTTAAAATATAACATCGTAAAATTTCGTTCGTCATTTAGAATAATATTGTTGTTGAGTCGAATTTTGAAAATAATTAAAATAGAAGCAAAAAATTTAATATTAGTGAATCGATGATAGGCGTGGGTGGTTAATAACTTTTATAAAATCGCAAATAAAATGTTAATAATAAATCAAAAACAAAGCGATTGAATCAGTTGTACAAATAGTAACGTTTTTGTCGTATTTTTATCACAGTTGGCGGAATTGGTTTGAATTTAGCGCGTAAATCCCTACATCCACTAGTTCGCACATGCGCTGTTTAAATGAGTGTGTTATAAGTTTAAATCGTGCGCAATTTTTCTTGATTTGTTCCAGACCAATATCAGAAGAGTACATTGTTCGTTTGCCTGTTACGTAAGCTTAATTATCACAAAAATTCAATGTGTCTCTATCATTGTCTATTAGATGCAAATAAACGGATCTTTGGTCTTTGTTTCTCGCCCGCCACTCTCTCTTTCTCTATAAATATGATCAATTGTTAAGTTCGTAAACTAGATTCGTTCGAAATTACCAATT
Source organism: Hycleus phaleratus (assembly GCA_013841185.1). Lineage (NCBI taxonomy): Eukaryota > Metazoa > Arthropoda > Insecta > Coleoptera > Meloidae > Hycleus > Hycleus phaleratus. The sequence goes on from JACDRP010000210.1 coordinate 63,849, forward strand.
TAAAACGGAAGTTGTTTGAATTTGCTGGATATTTCAAGAACTAATCAATTGATCATTTCCGGTTCTAAAACTCTCGCATTTTTTATGTCTGTGTGTGTGTGTGTGTCAGTCTGTGTTACGATTTCATGAAAATCTCAATTTGGACAAAACAGGAACCAATGAAATATGCTGTCTACATGTTGCATGCCACTGGATCGATCTTTTTGTACGCCTGTTATTTGTTCTATTGTTAATGCTGAACGTATTCCGTACCGAACGTATTTCCTCTCCCCAACTTGTTGCTGTTTTTCCACAATTTCCAACCCTTATCATCAACCAACAACCACCAAAACAAGATCGATGAATAAAATCAAAGAATACGTTCGGTATCCATCTATAAAGAATGTTATATAATAATGCACCTTTCTTGTTATCATTCACACTATCAATGTCATTCAATTAACTAACAATAGTGATGATAATAACGATAATAATAATGATGATAACGATGAAAAATTGTTACGCTTTCATCCCAGCTATTATCGAGAATTTAATTGAATTTCCATGATGAAAACCACTCGATTTGTACAAGGATCACCACAATAATAGCCACAATTCTCGATAATAATAGAAATCAATCTTATCTCGACTATTAATACTGTTATAACGTTATAAAATTCGATTTTAGACCTTACAGGGGTGCTGAACTAAGATTATATAATTCTTAATTGGTTGAGTAATTCGAAAAATATTTCAAAAATCTATACGAAAGTCCCTGTAGATCGTTTAAGCAAAATTTGGGCCTCGTAGATTATTTGAAAGTTGGCCAAATACACTTATTTTGGACAATGTCGCTATTTTCACCAATCGACTACATGCATGAAGAGATTAAGAATGACTTAATGGTCTTTTTGGTTTTTCATTCTCTTGGGAAAAAGTACGTTTGGAGCTATTCTGAATCATTTGATGTGTTGTTTGTAAAAATTGCAAAACGAGCGCTTTTCTCAATAAGCTACCAGGTCCAAATTTTGCTAAAATCTACAAGGACCTTTAAATATTTTTCAAATTACTCGTCAAATAGTAGGGCTTCCTATAATTGCCCAAAATGAGCGCTTTTTGACAAACTTCTCGGTGAACTACGAGGTCCGAATTTTGCCAAAATAACCTACAAGGACTCTACTATAAGACCCGTAAATATTTTTCAAATTACTTGTCAAATAATAGGATTTTCTATATAAATCGTTATTTCATTTGAATATTCGTAGCGTTTATAGCAACTCCTAATATTTAACGACTGACCCAGAATTTATAAGGATCTTCTTAGAGATCACTTGAGTAGAATTTAGGCTATATAGCTCAGCGAGAGATTGATCAAAAAGCTATCATTTTAGAGAATGTTGCGATTTTCGAATTATTATGAAAAATTTCATCATTACCCAAAACTATCGTCTTTTGGCTGAATTGCAGATGAGCTACGAGGTTCAAATTTTGCCAAAATAATCTCCAAAAATCCTCTTATAAGTTCTCAAAGAATGTTTCAAATCACCCGTCAAACAATAGGGTTTTTCTTATAAATTATCTTCTTTTAGTTCAGCAGCCATGTATTGTGAGTGTAAATTTGGTGGAGGCGCCGGGCAAACTTCTAATTCCCGAACCATTCAAAAATTCATAGAAAAAACTTTTTTAATCAATCTCACATCTCAGTGTCTGTAAACTAATTGAAACAAACAAACGAAAACTACCCCCAATTTCGTGTTATTTATTATTTAAAAAGAGCAAAACAGCCCTTATCATAGAGTGTCGCATTTCGACGGTTTATTGGCCACATTGTCACGCTAGTATGGGGGTGTTTTTTCTACGCTGAATTTCCGCTCAAATTCGTCCACAAAGTGGTAGGTTTATTGTCAAAATGAACTAAATCAATTCTAAGAGATGGGGGTGGAGGATTTTTTTAGCGATTCCGGGGGAAAACCGAAAACTTTGCTATTATTCCAGTTGTTAATTCCAATAGAATTCTGCCGGCTATTTAGAACTATAACGATTAAATTATTTTTGTTTTATTGTCAATTGAATCCAGTATGCTTATGGGAAATTTCATTTACACGTGTATGGTTTTTTTTTTAATTTATTTATTGGATAAATCAAAATTAATGATAAATTTGTTAATTTGGCCGAAAGCCATGAAAAAATCAATTCGCTACAATTTCAACAGATGTCTTTTAAATCTTCAACACGAATCTCTTTGAATTTCTGCCAAAATTACCGAATTTCCTTTGATGCTTTTATCACTCTCAAGCACACGATCATTGAAAGCTTCCAGTCAAATAACAAGAATAAATTTATGGGATTTAAAGCAGTAAAAGTTAGTGATCAAGGAAAAAATTAGCACACTACCGCCTGTTTCACGTAAACGATCCTAATTCTTATTTTGGGGATTTTTAGACAACCCCCTGGGGAGCACTTTAGCAAAATTTGAATCATGTAGCTCATCGGGAAGTTGGTCGAAAAGCGATCGTTAAACACATAAAATGACTCAAAGATGGTCGATTTCAAAAATTGCAACTTTATAGAAAGAAGCATTTTTTAGCCAACTTCTCGATAAACTACGAGGTTCAAATTTTGGTGAAACAATCAACAAGGACCCTCAAATAAGTCCTGAAAATACTGATCAAATCTCTTAGAAAAAGACAGAACTGGGACATTTTAATTGAAACAAGCACTGTAAATACGGTTGATCTATTTCAATTCAAACAACTCGACTATTGGAGCGAAGATTCGTTGTAAATGAGTCGGTTAGATCTGTAAATAGACGGCTTTTTGGAGCTTTCAATGAAAATCCTGAATGCTCTTTGATCTGCTGATCCGCTTATAGTCGACTACCGGAAATTTCTAATCAATATTAAGACATACACCCAGTCTAGTTGATTTCGATCAACGTGTCAAATATTGTAGATATGAATCTGTACGAACCAAAATAGACCGACTCTATGTTTATGTGGTCGTTAAATAATCATTGAATCGTTTGCACGTTATGTCTTTTTGGAATTAAATTCTATCTACAATATCTTTGTAGTGGACGACAATTTGCACGTTTCTCAACAATATAAAACCGGGGATTAAACATTGAAAAGCTCTACTTCTAGTGTTGATAAATATTATTCCAACTACAGCTGTATAAATGATTCAATTCAAACGTGAATGTATTTTGTAGAAGGGAAACTATAGTTGAAAGCATGCCCTAGATGTGTTTCTATAATAAAGAAGCGACTAGACGACAATAGTTTATTATACAGGCTGTCCAGAATTGGAATTACCCACAAAATAATAGGCCAGCTGTTATGTTGTTGAAGATTTCCATCTAAATTAGAACCTCGTAGCTTATTAATAATCGGCCAGAACAATTGTTACATGCTTAGAATGGCTTGAAAATATTTTCATAATTGAGATTCTTTTGTAAAAAGTGAAAAATTTTGCAATTTTTATATTGCTTGTTCTTGAAAATTACAATATTGTCTAAAATAGAGCTACAAGGTTCAAATTTCGCTAAAATTATCCCCGAAATCTTTGCAATTTTTCTAGAATATCGCTAGTCCTTGAAAATTGCAATCTTCTCTAAAATTTGATTTTTTAACCAATTGAGCTACAAAGTTCAAATTTTACTAAAATCATCTCCAGAGCCTACTCTACTAATCCCTTAAATAATAATCGAAAATTTTAACAATTTTTCTAGAATATTGCTTGTTGTTGAAAATTGCAATATCCTCTAAAATTTGGTTTTTAGACCGACTTCCAATAGAGCTACAAGGCTCAAATTTTGTTAAAAACATCCCTAAAGCCTACCCTACAAATTCCCCAAATATTAATCGAAGATTTTTGTAATTTTTCTAGAATACTGGTCTTTCTTGAAAATCGCAATATTGTGCAAAACGAGCATTTTTGACAGACTTCAAATAGAGATATGTAGTTGAAATTTCACCAAAATCATCCCCAAAGATTACACTACAAACCCCATAAATAATAATTGAAAATTTTTGTAATTTTTCAAAAATATTATCGTTTTTGAAAATTGTAACATTGTCCAAAATTCCATTTTTGATCGACTTTTAATAAAGCTACACGGTTCAAATTTTGTCAAAATCATCTCCAACAACTACCCTACAAACCCCTAAAATATCAACCGATTTACTCTATTATTTATAGTTTTATAGACCCAATTCAGACAGACTGTATATACAAGAATTCTGGCGCATCCACCAAAATTAGTGTTTTTGTGTTACAACATTTCATTTCGCAGTTAGCCATGGCTTCACTGAAAAATGATAAATGTTCAATAAAACAAAGCTGGCTATGAATATGAACAATTGCTATACGTTAACTATAATTAGTATTTAATAGAACTTCAAGTTAAAGTGGGCTTTGAACATTTTGTTGTCAACATACAAAGCTTGCTAGATTTCTAAACATTAAGAACTATTGAGGTTCTAACAGTTTCCGCCACAAGTCTTAATTTCTAACCCCAAATTTCAATTTTAATAAAAATTACTCGAAATTTTTGCGTAATTCGTTGAATATTTTGTATAAAGCAACATATTTTGATCAATAATCGTCGAAATGGATTAAAAAATGCTTACTAGTACGAATAACCCACAAATTCTGCAACATCACAGTAGTACACGAACAAAACTAGAGTATTGAGGTTAGAAAGTTCAACAGCAGTTGGGAAATTTGATTACCAACATTATTTTGAGTTCAAAATAGTCGATTCCTATTGGCCAAAAAATATGTTGGTAAAACAAAATTCCCTAATTGTTGTTGATACTTAAATTTTCTAACCTCACAAGTAACTTTTGCTATTTAAAAATAAGTTGTTCTATTCAATTAATTTTCAATAAAGTATTTCAACACAACAGAAAATTCAAAATATTAAAAAAAAAACAACTTGAGAAATCACGCCAATAAAAATAACCAAAAAAGAGATTTTAAGGTTAGAAATTTATATAAACTGGTTATACAAGTTGAGCAACCAAAGCAGAGCCAACTACGACGATTAATAAAAAAAATCGGGCATTTTACAACACAATTTTCACAGCCCACTTAGAGTTGAATTTTAATTAAACATTAATTAAAATTCAGTGGTACGTATCAAAAATATGGCCAACTATGATGTGAAATACAGTTGTACACTCTGTATAAAAACAGATAATAATTGTGACACTCTTTTTTTCTAATTTCCAGTGCCATCTCTGATTCTTATCGATTACAACCGGATCAAGAGTATATTTGTAGTAAACCGGAATTATCCGGGATGCATCCATGTGGTGGTTTTCCATTATATAAAAATGGTAGTATTGAATGTACATTAACAATTGATGAGAAATTGAAAGATCCACGTTATATAAATAATGATACGGCTTGTATTAATTGGAACATGTACTATACGAATTGTCGTGAAGGCCGTAAGAATCCATTTCAAGGCACCATATCGTTCGACAATATCGGCTTAGCTTGGGTATCAATATTTCTGGTGAGTTGCATTTTTAATTAATTCTATTTTAATTAAAACGGCACCGATGTTCGTCAGTTTTTCATCGTAAAAATTGGAGCATTTTCGAGAGAATTTCCACAAAAATGTTGAAAAGTTGTTTGAAATACTCGAAAGCTCTTCTTTCACCTAAAACTTTCTGAACTATCTCCTCGATAAGAAACGTATCGGTGGAGTCAATTTAAATAAATCTTCAAAGTCATGTGTATGTTAGTCTATCATCGAATCTTTTACAAGTTATCAAACTTTACAAACTCTAAAACGTTTCCATTTCCACTGGTATCTCTCTAATCTTCCAGTTTCGCTACATGTTTTGATAGAGAAACACATCGGTCTGTGGTATAACTTCCAAATTTATCTCCATTATTTATACTTTATCGTCTATATTTGGCCAATATTACTTTAATCTCAATAGACCTACACGGTTTTTTGGATTTTTTGTCAAAAGACGCGTTGGTAATCTCAAAATAGACAAACTATAACGTAAACTCTTCAACTAGTACGTTTTATTTACTTGAATTCAACAATTAGAGCTTCTAGAGTTAGAGATGCTGTTATGTTTTCTTTGAAAACCTTATTTTTTGAATAAATTGTTACTTTTAATCAAACCTTTAAGGGTCTTACTCGAAATAAGCTACTCTAATTCAATTATATGGAAACTCCTAAAGATTGAACTAAAATAACTCGATAACTGGATATTTAGTTCGATTTTAAATATGGATCTCTACATTTCTGACTCTATGGCATTTAGAAAACCCGGCTTTTTTTTGAAAAATTCAGAAAAATGTGGTTTTACGCTAGAAAAAAGCGATGTTACTAGCACCGAACTGACTCTTGGCATTACCGATGAAATACAATGAACTATAGGTAGTTAGATAGCGAAAAGTTGAAGCTACAAATCTGAGTTGTTCCAGTTTCAATATTCTTGTCCGTTTTTCTTCAAACAACCCTCAAAGTAGTCTAATTTTTGCAAAATTTCCATCAAAATCTACTGTAAAAATGATTTGCTTCGATACTTCTGAGTGGTTGATTGTTTCTCGACAGGTCTCTCCGTATGTTTTTGAATAAATCATTCGATCGGAACCCTTAAGGGTCTCACTCAAAGTAAGCTACTCTCCCTCAATTAGAACTTATGGCTTTTGAAAATACTGAAAGATATAGGGATGGTAAATATCTCATTCGATTGTAAATACGAAACTTTACATTTTTGACCCTATGGCATTTGAAAAACTCGGCTATTTTCCATAAAAATTTGGGAAAAACGGCGTTTTACGCTAAAAATGAACATTACTAGAACCGAGCTTACTCTTTGTATCATCAATTAAATAAAATGCCCTACATACAGATAGAGCAAAGTTAGAACTACAATGCTGAGTAGCAACCCTTTCAATTTTCTATCCCCTTTTTGCAAAATTCCTCTTTAAAATAGCACTACAGACGAAGGGATTTGGTAACTTCTGAATGGCCAGAAGAAGATAGAAGGGTTGTTGAACGCTTTGATTGTTTCTCAATAATTTCACTACAGTTCTTTTGAGTGGAGCTCTTAAATTCGTAAAAAAGAGCCATCTCTCGAATAACACCCTAAGGGACACTTCTTAGCCCGGCAATAAAAAAATGCCAATTTTCGAACAAAGAATTGTTGTTTATTTGCCTACCGATTTTAACGATCTGAACAGAGTGTGAAAGAGCATTTTAAGTTGTATGAGGAGGGCTATTTTGTTTTCGGAAATTCGGATGTAAGTTAGAGTTACAAAAAGAAAACTGAAGCATTATTAATTATTTTTTACATTTTTTAAATATTTTCCCGCATAATTTTACCAATATTGCTTATTTTTCAACGATTTTCACAAAGCTTGTAAGCGCTTTCGAAGTCTTCAAGAAGTTTTCCGATCGCATTGTTAGTTTTCTAGAAAATCGATCATAACTTTGGAAATTCAATTAATTTTGTGCACAATTTGAAAATTAGACTATTGAGGGACAACCCTTATACAATTCTTCTTTTGACATGAAATTGAGATCTTCTTTCAAATTTCGTTTAGATCGTCAATATCTGTTGGAAAATAGATGAAAATTCTTCGAAAATTGGCCTTAAAACAGTTTATTTTCGAGTTTCGCCATTTTTCTAAGCTTCAGTAGGAAATTTTGAGCATTCAATTGAGTCTCTTCTATTTTATCGTTCAGGTGATCTCCCTGGAAGGCTGGACGGACATCATGTACTTCGTGCAAGATGCCCATAGTTTCTGGGATTGGATCTATTTCGTCCTATTAATTGTGGTAAAGTGACAATAAAAAAAGCACCTTTAAACTGTAGTTTTGCAGGATTTGTTATTTTTCTTTTTAGATTGGTTCCTTTTTCATGATCAATTTATGTTTAGTAGTGATAGCAACACAATTTTCTGAAACGAAAAAACGCGAAATGGAACGTATGCGTTTAGAACGTGCCCGTTTCCAAAGTACTAGTACATTAGCATCATCAACAAATAATAGTGAACCGACTAGTTGTTATGGTGAAATTGTTAAATATATTGCACATTTATGGCGGCGTACAAAACGAAGACTGTTGAAGAAAATAAGACTGTATCAAGTACGTAGGGATCATCGACGTGAACGGAAAATGATCGCCGGTGATACAATACGTTTAAATTATGCTAAAAAACATCATCCGAATTGTCCACGACTACGACAAATGGTTCGATATTATTAATAAATAAATAAAAATCCTCTATTTTGCGTCTCTACCTATCAAATTACTAGTTTCTTAAAGAAATTGCAATTTTGAGGTTAGAAACGGTTTAAAATTGGCGCGCAAATCTGATCACACCCCTCTACTTTTTAAAGGCGCGCAATTCAAAATTTAGACGAGCAATTTGCAAATATTACGTAAATTTTTGTCGAAAAGAGGCGCACAATAGAGAAAATCGACTCGTTTTTGAACTACTATTTCTTACTAACTAGTGTTCAATTAAACTTTAAATCAAAATAGGCTATGAAACGATGAATAATGCTATTCAAATCGTTGTTGGCCATGAATTTGGTTACATTATCGTAGATTGGTGCGTATTTTACGAAATGTGACTTATTTTTTACGGAAAAACAAGCTACAACACTAGGAAATATGATCAGTCGTATTCTATAACTCTTTGGCAATACGTTACTATGGCAATACTGATGATTGACAGGCTTTTTAAACAGTTACAGAGGCTCTTTTTTACTATTTACAATTTCATCCGGTGTATAATTGAAAAGAAATAAGAATAAAACAGGTTATTTAAAAGAGACTATAGCGTTGTCATAGCGACGAACTGCCAAGAAGTTAGGGAATACTAATGTATGAGTCGTATTCTCTAATTTGTTAGAGATTCGTTACTATGACAACGCTAGTAATCGCTAGTCTCTTTGAAGAGAGTTTCTATCTCACTCTTTACAATTCCAACATATGTATTATTATTCAGAAGAGACGGTTGATCTCTAACGTTGTCATAGTAACGAATCACCAAAAAGATAGAGAATACCACTGTGTATTTATAATAACCAAAGTCTGCTAGATTACTTCTTATGACATTTTAGTCAAAGGATCAGGTCTAAATTTTACAGCAAAGTAGGTACTGGTTTTAATAAAACTTTAGAAAAGTACAAATTTTAGCCATAGTGGCGCTCATAACGGCCACATAAAGGAAAATAGCTATTTTCTTTTAAGTTCCCCGACCAGAGGGTAGAGAAGTTATTATTTTTGCTTCTTAGAACCGTCATCTAATTCGTTTCTGATGGAAAAACCATAAACCACCCTTATGAATAGCCCTAAATTTGCGGCCGAAATTGGCATTTCATCAAAACTTAGCATTTTATGGTATTTTAGTCGGAAGATCAGGCTTGTATTGCAAAAGAATTGCTGAAGAATCTAGCAGGCCTTGATCAAACTTCAAAAAAGTGCAAATTTTGGCTAAAATGGCGCTCATAATGGTCACATAAAGACTACTCCTTAGAACCGCTATATTATTTCATTGTTGGTGGAAAATCCAGTACCAACTTTACAAATTACCCAAGATTTGGGTCAGTAAACAGCGCTATTGCGGCAAAAATTGGCATTTTTATCATAGCTGTCAAACTATAAAGTTGGTAACGAAAATCTTCCACAACCCACTTGATTTGAAGTTTAAATTGAACACCTGTTATATAACTATAAAGGGGTTAAAATTTTTATATAGCCGCCAAGTGTGCCGAGTACTCGAACCGTTTCAAGAACCAGTTCAAATGACAATGATGTGGAATTAATTGGAAAACGGCCGGGTCTATTACGAGTACCATCCATATCGAACCAAGAAATATCCATCAATAACAACAACAATAATGATGTAAGTTTTGAAAAAAAAAACCCAAATTTTTGTAGATTTTTCAAAGAAAACATTGAATTTTAAAGAGCCCAACCAATCTTCTATCGCCACCGATTCTCACAAATAATCGCCGCCGTTCATCGGTTATGTTTAGCGATGTTATTGTTTTACATCGCAATACCAATAATAATAACGATAATAGTTCGCCGCCGAGTACGTCGATGATTGATCGAAAGAATGTTTGTTCGAGCGAGAAAACAACCCAAGCCGGTGATGGTAATATTTGGCAAATAACAACAATACCAAATCAACAACAAATCATACAAACCCAACAACAAATCGTCCAAGATTGTTGTGAATTGATGAACGGTGAAGCGATGACCTGTCAAGAATTATTAGCCCTTGGTGCTATAAATGCAGCACTACCAACTGGCCAGATAGTGCTCGATCAATTTTTCAATTCGTTAACAAAAGGCTATTGTAATCGTAATCGTAATCTAGACGATTATCAACAACAAAATCAACAAATCGATGAGGATTTCAGTTGTTGTCAAGATATGTGGCATTGTCAATCTGAGTATAATAATGAGAAGCGTTCGAAGATTTATATTTTCATTTGTACAAGCCTCAAATGTGGCCTATGTATACTGAAATGGTGTCGTAAAAAGATCAAATTGTTAGTTGAACATAAATATTTCCAACAGGGCATATTATTAGCGATATTAATCAATACGTTATCAATGGGAATTGAATACCACGATCAACCGTTATATTTAACGCATGCTGTTGAAGTTAGTAATGTTATATTTTCAGCAATTTTCGCTGTTGAAATGTTGTTGAAAATTATTGCTGAAGGCCCATTTGGTTATATATCGAATGGGTTTAATGTTTTCGATGGTATTATTGTTGTTTTAAGGTAAACATTTTAGATTAATGGTGTACGTGGCGTATTGGCAAATTGACGAGAAATGTCGATTCAGTCCAGTGACTGTCAAAATTTTGTAACCGAAGCACTCCATTGATATGCTTTACAATTTTTTAATACTCTAATAAGCCTCATTTTAGTCTATAATCGGTATTTTTTATATATTACCTTATTACAAAGTGGATTCAGTGCTAAATTTGGCCAAATTTTCAGAAAATTAGATCTAGTTATAATTAAAATTTTCAAAAAAACTTTATAAAATTACCAAAAATTATACAGTTAATCTAAAATTGCCAAAATATTGCGACACTTTAGATCGTTATAATCAAAATTTTGAAAAATAGCACTCTTGTTCTAGAATGATAAGAGTCTAGTGTTTTATATGAGAAATTTCGTGTTATCTCGAGATATTTTTGAAGTTTTTGGAAAATTTTAATTTTGGCTAATCTATAACCAAAAGTAGCCTTATTGGTATGCTGTTCAATTCAAATTTTCCAAAATTTCAAAAATTTAAATAGTCCAAATTTTTAAGATTTGCAGAAATCTGTTTTATTTTTAGAAATATTGCTTTTGTTATTATTTTAAAATTATGAGCAATTTTGCCTTTTATAGAGACATTTTCGAGATTTTCGAAAAATTCTAGTTTTGGCTCCTTAATTTAATATTTTAGTCCAATAACTGCCAAAAGCACTCCACTGGTATGCTTTTAGTCTTCCAATAAGCCTCATTTTAGGCTATAATTGCTATTTTTTATATATTAACTTATTATAGAATGACACTTAATTTTTTGGATTCAGTGCTAAAATTTGGCCCAATTTTGAGCAAGTTACATCTATTTATAATAAAAATATCCAAAAAAACTAGGCAAAATTACCAAAAATTACACAGTTGGTCCAAAATTTTCAAAAGTATAACAGCACTCTAGATCGTCATAATCAAAATTTTGAAAAATAGCACTCTTGTTTAAGAGTGTTAAGAGTTTAGAGTGTTTTATATGAGAAATTTCGCGTTATAGCGAAATATTTTGGAAGTTTTTGGAAAATTTTAGTCTTGCCTAATCTATAATTTAAAGTAGCCTTACTGGTATGCTTTTCAATTCAAATTTTCTAAAATTTCGAAAATTTAGCAATCCAAATTATCAAAATTTCCAGAAATCTGTTTAATTTTTACAAATATTGAAGTATTGAAAAAATATTGCTCTTGTTATTATTTTCAGATTATGAGAAATTTTGTCTTTTATAGAGACGTTTTGGAGATTCTTGAAAAATTTTGGTTTCGTTAATTAAATTTTTAAGTCCAATAATTGGCAAAAATTTGTAACTAAAAACAGCCCTACTGAATTCAATTCTTTAGTATTTCAAACACCTCATCTATGATTTTTTGACAATTGTCGCATCTTAGCATATTTCTTTTTTTTTTTTGAATCAGTGCTAAAATTGTTCTTCAAGAGTAAATTTTAGGCCCATTTTGGACAGATCAGGTCAAATATTTCATTGCTTCCATGCAGTTATAATCAAATTTTCAAAAATTAAGTAAAATTTCAAAAACTTTTACAGTAAATCCAAAATTGCGAGATTTTGGTAAGTAATTTTGTTTTATTTTTAGAAATATTGCAGCATTCTAGATCGTTATAATCAAAATTTGAACAAACTAGCGCTCTTGTTTTAGAATTCCATAAGTTTTATACGAAATATTCTCCTCTTATCGAGAAATTTCCACGTATTTGACTCTAGTAGAAATTTTTCAAAAAATTTCAAGAAGTTTTGCGTTAATTTGGGAATATTTTAGCACTTTTGAAACAATTTAGCACTTTTATTGTACAATTTCGAGATTCGAGTGATAAATTTCGCTCTATTGCTATTAATTCAGTTCTTTTTGTCGAAAATTTGCCAAAAAATCGCATTTTTAGTGTCTAAACTTTAATTTAGTAAAGGGCCGTAATTCAAAGTCAAACGAGTAAAGTTTAATTAGAAATCTCAGGAGAAAACTCAAAAGTTTTTTTATTTTTAGCAGTTAAAAAATGGAATTTCTTAAAAATTGTGGTTTAAATGACAGAAGTCTAACTCCTAGAACAAATTGAAGGAGATAATAGTCATTAGAAAAAATTCGCTAGAAATCAGGGGCCTTAATTGATATTTCTTTGGAACCCACACTATCTCAAAAATCGATGAAAAATTTGTAAATTGACCCATCACGGCTTAATTGTTGAGCATTTTATTGCTAAAACTGCCAGAATTGTTTGAGTGCCAGTGAGAGTGCTAAGTTTGGGTCTAATTTGCCGACACGCTGCGTAATTTCCAAATTTCCAACAAATCCAAATAAGACTTTTAAACAAAACTTAATAATTGTAGTGGAATTGAATTATTTCAAAAATTCTTGGGCCAATCACACTCCGATTCCGGTCTATCAGTTTTGCGTACATTTCGTTTATTGCGAATTTTAAAATTGGTTCGATTCATGCCGAATTTACGTCGACAATTATTCGTTATGTTAAGGACAATGGATAATGTTGCCGTATTTTTTTCACTATTGATTTTATTTATTTTCATTTTCAGGTAAGTTGTTTTACAAATTTTTTAAACAAATTTCCAATCTACACACATTCCAAAAAAAAAATCGAACAATAACAACAACAGCACATACTTTTGTAAATCACAAAAATAACACACAGAGTTACACAGGAGACGAACGATGTTTAGATGGGGTTATTGGTAGGGGTGGCATTTGATTTTTTTTTCGTTTTATTTATTATTTTTCTGACATTTTTTTTGGAAATCTTTGTGTAAATATTTTTTTAATTGGATAGAAATTTCTAATTGGTGTTAGACAATCGTCGTTATTTCTGTATTCCACATCACTATATACTTTTCTCATACACTATCTGTCTGGCTTATTTATATCTTAACATAATTTAGCACTTTACTTCAAATAGAGACAGCACATCAGTTACTTCAACAAGAATTTTCGAAACGAACGCCCTTCTTGCTCTATTTTTTGATATAATCCAAAAATTTTCTTGTAAATAGTTGGAAAATTTGTAAAATTCCAAGGGTGGTCGTCTCTAAAACGAAACATGCTGTATATACAAGAACTAAATCAAACAGAAAATTGTTAAAAAACCGTTCACATAAACTCAACCACATGTGTGTAAACATTCCAAAATGTGCTCAATTCAATAACGAAATTGTTTAATTATTGAGAAATTAACTTTTTTTTTGAAAATGCTTCCTATCGGTAATTATAGTCGAGTAACTGTAAGATTTTTGGGATGTTTTAGTATCCTTGGTATGAATATATTCGGGTGCAAGTTTTGTGAAAATAATGAAAAAAATGAAAAATGTAAACCCGATGAAGATGAGGAGAAAGATAGGAAAAATTTTGACACCCTATTATGGGCCCTTGTTACTGTTTTTCAGGTATTTAAATCCAATCCAAAATTTTCTCAACATAATTTTCTGTCATTATTATTATTATTATTATTATTGGAAAGTCTATTTTATTGAAAACTAATTAACAAAAACCGACCAATTATTGGAATTAAACTAATTTGAAAAGCTAGAAATAGTCGGTTTTTGCTAAATTTGGTGGAACTTAACAATTTTCAATTTAACCAAAATTAGAAAAACGATTTTTAAACAAAAATTGTTCGAAAATTTACGAAAATCTCTCGCAAACCGACCCAAATCTCATCCAAAAGGTAGGTGTGTTTCATTTCTCTTTCATTAATTTTTTATTTTCCCTCGAAAATTTCCCTTTTCTTCTACTTTATATAATTTCAAAAAGTTTTGCATGTTTTCATCATAATCACCACAATTAGTAGACTGCCGTAATGGTGGCATTATAACATCATCAATTAAACAACAGTCCCTCAATTTACGCGAAATATCCGTCCATCTGTTAGTTGATGTAAATGGTCCTAGTTTTTGTGGCAGACCGGCTATTTGTAGAGTAGTCCCTAGGGAATATTTTGGCGAAATTAGAACCCCGTAGCTCATTTGAAAATTGGTGGAAAACCGCTTTAATCTGGTCATGTCGCGATGTTCGCTCAATAATTTAGAATTCGATTGAAACTATTGAAATTTTATGAGTTTCGATAGAATGAATTGCAACCGTTCAATCTTGTCGTTTTGAAAGTGTAATTTGAATACAGAATTAAATAACAAGTTTACCGACTCTATTAAAACGTGTTGTAGGGTGGTTTTATTATTAACTAGTCGTTCATCTATTATTTTTTTTTTCGGAATGAACTTCTAATCATTCTTTATTGTTTTACGAGAATTTTGTGATGGTGAATATTGGGAGATGGTCAGATTTTGCAATGAGCTACGAAGTTCTAACTTTATCAAAAATATCCCCTAGAGATTTCTCCACAAATCATTGAAATATTTTTCAAATTGCTCGCAATTAATAGGGATTATCGCCAGAACTAGGACTACCTACATGGAATAAACTGAATCAGTTATGGCACCGTGTATATTGAGGAACAAATCACTGAATAGTGCCTCAATTTACACGAAATATGCGTCCTAACAGAGCCTTAATAGTCTTAGTTGTTAATTGTAGATCGATTTTAAAAATATTTTGGCATTTGTTGGAGAATCTTTAGAGAATATTTTGGCAAAATTTGAACTCTGTAGCTTATTGGAAAATTGGTGAAAATTTCGTTTTAATCTGACTATGTCGCGATGTTCACCATCCCAAAATTCTCATAAAATAATGAAAACTCGATAGTTCTTTCCGTTTTTCATTCCTGGATCTTGGAAAAATCGGAAAACTAACGATTAAAGACCGAAATTGTTATAAAGAAGGTGAAACACTCTGTATATTTGATTGAAATCTCGTTCAATAATCTTCTAGATTCGATTAAAATTATTGAAATTCCATCAGAGTCTCGATAATAGAAGATCAAATTAAAATCATTAAATCTCGCCTCTTTGATAGGGTAATTAAGCCGACTCGATTAAATCGTGTTGTAGGGTGGTTTTATCATTAAATAATCGTTAATTTGGTATTATTTTAGAAAAGATCGTTTAATCATTCTTTATTGTTTCACGAGAATTTTCGGGTGGTCAACATATCGACATGGTTACATTAAAGCCGCTTTACTCCAGTTTGCCAACGAGCTACGAAGTTCTAATTTTGCCAAAATATTCCCTAGGAATTTCCCTGCAAATCATCAAAATATTTTACAAATCGTCCACAATTAATAGGCACTAGTACTAGTACTAGCACTAATACTACTACTAATACTGTATAAATTAAAAGTTATAGTGCCGTGTAAATTGAGGAATCACTAAATAGTGCTTCAATTTACTCGAAGTATCCATTCCAATTGAGTTAATTTACGAGTTGTTGAACCGTGTAAATTGAGGGACGACTGTTTTGAATCGCTACCACCATTGTTGTAGTAAAGTTTGATCATTTTTCTACATAATTTTTTACACTTATCTCTAATTGCTCGCTAATCGTTCCCATTGTTTTTAAAAATAATTAAGATTGTCGTTTGAATTTTGATTAATTGAGAAGAATTGATTAAAAAAAAAAATAATAACTGTATTGTTTGTATTGTTTTGATATCAATATGTCACCCCTGCTATCTTATGTGTG
This sequence comes from Hycleus phaleratus, assembly GCA_013841185.1. Taxonomy (NCBI): domain Eukaryota; kingdom Metazoa; phylum Arthropoda; class Insecta; order Coleoptera; family Meloidae; genus Hycleus; species Hycleus phaleratus. The sequence goes on from JACDRP010000210.1 coordinate 80,233, forward strand.
TGTGTGCGTGTATTTATTTTATTGTTTTTTTGGTAACAATGACACGAAATTTGTTGTTTTTTTTTTTTACTTAAACTAAAATAACCAATTTGTAGAAATAAATCACAATGTAGTTTGGCATAGATTAGAGTATCTACAATAATAATGTTAGCGTTAGCGTTGGCGTTAGCGTGTGATTAATACGCATGCGTATTGCCGTTTAGCGTTAACGTTTCTATTGTAGATCTAGTAGTTTGGTTTTATTCTTTGATTTTTTGGAAGAAAAGTGGAAAATTATCACTAAAAGAGAAACACTAACACTATAAACACAAATCTTTCTAGATTTATAGTTTTTTTTGGTTAATTTGTGATTAAAAAAGATTAACACGTTTTAAAGTAGTGTGTAATCGTATTCTGTTATCTGCCATCATTTTTTTCTCTTGGATTTTGGCAGCATACTGGGCATGTATCTATTTGGGGGTAAGTTTTGCAACTATAGAGCCGACGATGGGACAATAAAAGAGTGCACATGCGAAATGATTGTAACACAAGATGAACGTTGTGAATGCGATCGAAAACATTTCAACAATATCCTTTGGGCGACTGTTACCGTATTCCAAGTGAGACTACAACTTTCTATCAAAACTACAAAAATTTAGCAAAATTAAAACCACAAATTCCGAAATAATCCCATTGAAATGTTGTGTTTTCTAAATTGTTTTTCTAGATTTTGACACAAGAAGATTGGAATATGGTCTTGGCTAATGGTATGGCAAAAACTTCCGAATGGGCGGCTCTATATTTCGTTGCCCTAATGACATTTGGCAATTACGTTCTATTCAATTTATTAGTAGCAATACTAGTTGAGGGTTTCAGTGCTGAACGTAACGAACGTCGTGAACGCGAACAACGCGAATTGGCTCGAAGAAAAATGTCGGTAATGTTAGAGGCGAGCCTTCGTGGCAGTTCAGAAGAGACAAATCACTCCTTATCCAGTTCAACTGGCAGTTATCCCCAAGTATTCCTTTATTAAAACCGTTAAAAAAATGATTTTATTTATAGTATTGTAGGATATGAAGAATTGTTGGCGTTCAGTTGATGAATTACAAAAGATTAAAGATTTTAATAATGAACGTAAATGTAATTGTCGTGAGAAATTATTAGGCAAGGCTTGTTGTTATATTGAGCCGAAATGTAATTTACAAAAGGAATCATTAGCTAAACGAAATTCACCACCGATAATTACACATACGGCGGCAACTCCTCAAGATTCACCGTCAACAACACTTGAAGACTTCCCCGAGTTTCGTTATAATGTCACAACTGTAACGGTAACGAACGATTATCCGTCTGCTAGTGACAGCAGTCCTGGTGGTGGATCTACAACAGAATCAACAACACAAAAGACTTCAGTAAGTTCTACCCTTATATTCGAGGGCGCCGGGAGGATATATGCCGCCCTAAGCCACATAGTTTTGGCTCTTTAGTTTGAAATTTGAGGCCAATAATTGCCAAAAACTTCTAATTTTTACCATTTCTAACACCTCGTTTTAATCTATGATCTGTCACTTTATTTTCTGAAATGTAGTGTTAAGAAGTGCAAATTTTGGCCCTATTTTAGACAAATATTCTACCATTTTTTGTACTCTTAACAAAATTTCAAAAAATTTCGATATTTTATGGAAATTTTGTTTTATTTTTAGAAAAATAGAACTCTAGATGGCCATAGTCAAAATTTGAAAAAATAGCTCTCTTGTTATGTAAGAAATTTCACGTCATATCGAGTTTTGGATTTTTTTTTGAAAAACTCTATTGTTTAAAATTTAAATCCAATAATTTCCAAAAACTTGTAGCCGAAAGTAGCCCTATTGGTACACTTTTCAATTTACTTTGACCAATTTTCTAGTGTTCCAAACACTTCATTGTAGTTTTTGGTAATTGATAATTTTTACATCTTATCAGATTTCAAAGTGTCACTTAACTTTCTAGGTTTGAGTGCTAAAAGTTGGTCTTCTTCTAGGCAAGTTTTATTCCCATTTTGAGTCGGCCAAAGGTTTCACTACTTGGGGTATTTATAATAAAATGACAAAATTCGAAAAATTACAGTTAGTCCAAAGTTTTGAAAATTGTAACAGTAATTTTGGCTTATTTTTGAAAATATCATAGCACTCTAGATTGCTATAATTAAAATTTGTAAAAAAGGCGCTGTTTTACAATTTCAGAATTTTTATATGAGAAATTTCGTCCTATTTTGAGACTATGGAAAATATTAGACTCTTTAGCTTAAAATTTAAGTCCAATAATGGCCCAAAATTTTTGCAATTCAGTTTTTTCAAATTTCAAATACCTACTTTTAGTCTACGATAACCGATAATTTTTACATTTTATCGTATTGTAGAATTTTTTTTTTTTTAATTCAGTGCTTCAAAGAAATTTTGGCCCCGTTTTGGGCAAGTTATATCAATTATTCCACAATTTTTTGTACTCTATATGGCCATAGTCAAAATTTGAAAAAACTGCTGTCTTGTTATATACGAAATTTCACGTCATACCGAGAAGTTTTGGATTTTTTTTGGAAAAACTAGTTTTGGCTCCTTTGTTTAAAATTTAAATCCAATAATTTCCAAAAACTTGTAGCCGAAAGTAGCCCTATTGGAACACTTTTCAATGTACTTTGACCAATTTTCTAGTGTTCCAAACACTTCATTATAATTTTTGATAATTGATCATTTTTACATCTTATCAGATTTCAAAATGTGACTTAACTTTCTGGGTAGGAGTGCTAAAAATTGGTCTTCTTCTAGGCGAATTTTATTTCCATTTTAGGCCTATTAGGTTGAATGTTTTACTATTATAAGTATTTATAATAAAAAAATTGACAAAATTCGAAAAATTACAGTTAATCCAAAGTTTTGAAAATTGTAACAGTAATTTTGGCTTATTTTTGAAAATATCGTAGCACTCCAGATTGCTATAATTAAAATTTGTAAAAAAGGCGCTGTTTTAGAATTTCAGAATTTTTATATGAGAATTATCGTCTTATATCGAGGCTTTTTGGAAAATATCAGGCACTTTAGCTTAAGATTTAAGTCCAATAATGGCCGCAAATTTCTGCAATTCCTTTTTTCCAATTTCAAATACCTACTTTTCAAGGAAATTTTGCCCGTATTTTGGGGAATATTTGGGGTTTTATGCAGTTATAGTTGAGCAAAAGACAAAATTTAGAGAAATTGCGGAGTTAGCCCAAATTTTCAAAATTTTAACGCGAAATTTTGTTTGATTCTTAGAAATATTGCAACACTCTAGATGGTCACAATCAAAATTTGAAAAAAATGAGCGTTTTTATTTTAAATTTTTGAAATTTTTAAGAGAAATTTTGGAAAATTTAGCACTTTCAGTCCAAAATTTGAAGACTTTAGTGAGACATTTTGCTTCATTTTTAGAACCATTGCAGCCTTTAGATGGTCTTGGTCAAAATTTGAAAAAAAGCACCACAAAAGTCCAAAATTGCAATATTTTGAAAAATTATGGTCCAAAATTTCGAAATTTTAATAAAAATTTTGCCTTATTTTCAAAAATATTGCAGCAATTTAAATGGTTATAAGAAAAATTTGAATTTGCGTTATACCGAAGAGTTTCCAGTACTTTTTTTATTCTAATACAAAATTTTGTAACAATTTAGTACTTTTGATATACAATTTGAAGATTTGTTCTATTTCTGTCATGTTATCAAAATTTCACAAAATTGCGAATTTTTGCAGTCGTTGAGTTTGTTAAAACCCCCATCCTTATCACCACCACCACTGACAAATCGACAATACGAACGTGGTCCAGATGAGTGTGGTGCCTTATCTGGCAAAATTGTGACACATAATGAGAAAATCGGTACGAAAATTATGACATTTTCGGAGAAAATTGCAATACCACCAGCACAGAAAACCGACACAACAAAGAAAATACAAAGGAAGTGCTCGTGGAAATTGGGAAATCGGTCGAGTTTACGCCGGAAAAAGATACGAAACGAACCAGATTCGGAAGTTGTTCCACTAAATAATGGACGAGATCATTTACAATGTAACGGTAATGGCATTAGTCGAAAAGTAAGTCCTATACAATTTTAAAACAACTCATTAATTTAATTTGTAAATCCTAGGCGAGTTTACGTAATGAATCACTACCACAAACAGCAATACGTATCCAGAATGACACCCAAAAGGACACGCCAAATAATCGCAGTGTTAAAGGTCTAAGTCCACAGAACTCCATCAAAAAGGCTTCAACACAACAAGTATCTCCGTTAACACGCCGCAACTCTTTAACGAATTCACAAAATCTCCAAATCAAACCAGCTATAACAACAATACCAACTACAACAACAGCAAGTCCGACATTTTCGCGTAAATCGAGCCCAAACGAACCGAAATCTGTGAACACATTAAATGATAAAACATTACCCGAACGGACATTGCCACGTGTTAAAATGGACGATTGTTCGATAACACCACCACAGAATGGTAATCAATTATTAACACCGTCGCCGAGGATGAGTCGTGTTAAAAAGTTGCTGATGATATTAGAACCGACTGGTTGTATGAAGGAGAAAGATGAGTACTCGCTCTACATATTTCCACCGGAAAATCGGTAATTTTCTTTATTAATTCCTATAATTCGGCTATTTTATTTGTGCCAATTTGACTCAACTATTCGAAGATAAGTTTGAATCTTATTTACATTAGATACGTCCCTTAATTTACACGAAATAACCGTTTTACGCGAGTTAGAATCGCGTAAATTGAGGTATAAGTCTATTTGCAATTAGAAACGTGTCGATTAATATCCAAGAGCGTGCAATTTCCATTGGAGCGAATCGTGTAGATTGAGGGGCAGGGTTATTTTTACAACTAAAATAGTGTTCAGATTTAACAAAGTTTGTTTAATTTCTGTTGAAAACGAATCGTGCAAATTGAGGGACAGCTGTATATTTACAACTAGAGTCGTATTGATTAACGTCAAATAGACCGACTATACTTCGTTTAATTTCCGTTGGATTGTTTCCTTGTAATAAGGGCGCATTTCTCGCCCTTTTCAGCGTTCTCAATAATTCTTTTTCTCTGTTCAATTATTCATCGAAACTCAACGATTGTGTTCGAATTTCAGGAAACTATTCTTCAAATTTTTTCGTTTGTTTGTTTTCTAGTTGATCAAATAGTTTGTTCCGGTCAAAAATTGGATAGAAACGAATTGTTTACGGAAATTGAATGATAAACTAACGAATTGGTCAGCTGTTGAAATTTTTGATTAACATCCGATTTTCTAACGTAGTGGAAATTATCAATAATTAATTTCCGTATCACACGTGTTAAAATTGAAATGTCCGCGTATAAAACGAATTGGAGTAATTCAACGGAAACTAGGTCGAATTTATAGATTCGAGACTTAATGTTGATTTCTACAGTTTTAATTGTACTTCTAGAGCTCCATTTATTGAAAGCTTTTAATCTGAAAAAAGCCTTCCAAGCTCTTCAAAAACTCTATCAGGACTTAGCTCTAGTTGCGAAAATTTAGACTTCACCAAGAGGTCCTTTTTGCATAGATAAAAATGGTTCAAGGAGTAAAATAAAGCTCTAAGCTTCAAAAATTTTTTTCGGTACTAACAATAAGTTCTGATTTTGTTCTAGTCGCAAAAATTTTGATTTCCTCAGATGTGCTTTCTGCATTGATAAAACTGCTTTTAAAGAGCAAAATACAACTCTAAACTTAGCACTTCCTCCCATAAAATACAAATTTAAACACCCCCGATGGGCTCTTCAAAAATTATTTCAGTAATCAGCTCTGATTTTGCTCTAGTCGCAAAAATTTAATTTCACTAACTGTCCTTTTTGCATTGAGAAAACTGCTTTTGCGGGGCAAAATACAGCTCTAAGCTTTGAAATTCGCATCCCTTAAACTAAAAATACACTCCTGAATTTAGAAGACATTCATCAACAGGAACTTTTCTATGAAGAACTCTCTAAACGTATAAAGCTTCGATTTTGCTCTAATTGCATCAGATATAGTTTTATCATCGATAAAAATGCTTCTGAGGAGCGAAATAAAGCTTTAAGCTTCAGATTTCATCCCCTAAAGTAAAAATATTAACACCCCTGTATTTTGGGCATACACAGTAAAAGAGAGCTTCTAAAATAGGAACCTTATAAGCATATAAAATTGAGCTTAAGGCTTGAAACGTTCCAATTTTTGCAGATTTCGCCAATGGTGCCAATGGTTTGTCGACCAAAAATGGTTCGATAATGTTATCCTATTGTTTATTGCAATGAATTGTATTACATTGGCAATGGAACGTCCAAATATACCACCAGATAGTCACGAACGTTTTTTTCTATCAGCGTCCAATTATGCATTTACTGTTGTTTTTACGATTGAAATGTTTGTGAAAGTTGTAGCATCCGGTATGTGTTATGGTCCAAATGCTTATTTTACATCCGGTTGGAATATAATGGACGGTTCATTAGTTATAATTTCAATTGTTGATCTATTAATGTCGATGGTTGGGGAGTCCAGTCCACGCATTTTCGGCATTTTGAGGGTAAGTTCTAGTTTATACAATATTCGATTTTAGGTAGGGCAATTACTGACAGATTTTAGCAAAATTTGGACCTCCCAATCGAGCAAAAGGCTCGTCTTTGCTAAAAATTTCTGTCAAACTTTCAAACAAGCTGTGAGGCTCCAATTTTGTTCAATTTCCCTTCGGGGTACCTTGAACTTCCTAATTATCAGAAATCTCTTTGGTCAAAAAGCTGGGAGGTTCCAATTTTGCTAAAGTCTCCCCTTTGGGGAACCTCAATTGCTGGTAGGGTCGTCTCTGAGGGAGGTTTTGGCAAAATTTGGGCCTCCTAATTGGGCAATTTTTTTTTAGCAAATTTCTAAACGAGTTGTAAGCTGCCAATTTTGCTAAAATCTCCCTTGTGATGAATCAAATGAGAATACCAAAAATTTTGCAGGTTTTCCGTTTGTTGCGCTCGTTGCGGCCATTGCGCGTAATCAACCGTGCACCAGGCCTTAAATTAGTCGTTCAAACTTTATTATCATCATTACGTCCTATTGGCAATATTGTTCTAATCTGTTGTACATTTTTCATAATTTTCGGCATATTAGGTGTACAATTATTTAAAGGCACATTTTATTATTGTGTTGGTGAGAATTTGACTGGTATTGTAACACGTAATGATTGCGAGAGTCATGCTTATAAATGGGAGAATCAAAAATACAATTTCGATGATTTAGGCAAAGCCCTAATGTCATTATTTGTATTAAGTTCACGTGATGGTTGGGTTAATATAATGTACAATGGTTTAGATGCTGTTGGTGAAAATTTCCAACCAATTACAAATTACAACGAATGGAGATTATTGTATTTTATCTCGTTTATATTGTTAGTTGGATTTTTTGTTTTGAATATGTTTGTTGGTGTTGTTGTTGAGAATTTCCATCGGTGTCGTGAGGAACAAGAGAAAGAAGAACGGATAAGGCGGGCTGCCAAAAGGGCGCTCCAAATGGAAAAACGACGACGCAGTAAGTCCCACTTTTGCTAAGATCAAAATAATTTTATAGGGGCTTGAAGGGACTCTTTCAGTAATCCAAAGGGTCAATTAGTGGAGCTAAGAAGTGGGCTAAAAGATGAGAGTAGACAAAGTCTGCAAAGGGTAAATCAGCTCAATGCTTAGATTTTCAAATTTGAGGAGTTTTTGCTTCTATCCGGTAGTCGATTCAAGCATTTAAAGATAATTCACATTAGGTGCTAAACAATTTGAGGAGTATTTTGAGGATTTACAGTGAAATCTCCAAAGAATATTTCGTCAAAATTTTGGCTCCTTAGCTCATCGTGAAAACAGCCAAAAACGCTTTTTTGGTTAATATTGGGATTTTCATCGATCAACTACACACGTAAAATGATTGGGAATCACCCAAAAAATTTTGTCCAAATAAAGCGTTTTTTGCCCGATCAGGGACTCCTTCACAAATCTTCCCAATATTTTTCGAATCGTTTATGATTTATCTTCAAAATATATACTTTTGGATGGACCAATCGGTATATTTGTCTGAAGGGGGCACAATAATGCTTTCTGTATTGGGGGGGTAGTTCCTGCTTATTACTAGCCAACATTCTTCTGCAATGAGCCATCTCATTCAAGCCCTTATCAATTATTTTAGTCTTAATAAGCTACAAAGCTTCACTAAAGTCGAATTTGAGCGATGAAGAGACTATGTAGCTTATTTTGATACAATTTTGATTGTTTCTTTGTAATTTTTAGAGATGAACGAGCCGCCTTATTACATAAATTACGGCCCATGGCGTTTATTTATCCATAATGTCGTTACATCGAAATATTTCGACTTAGCCATAGCTGCTGTTATCGGTTTAAATGTTGTAACAATGGCTACAGAAAGTCATAAAATGCCCGATATACATATTTATGTATTAAAAATTTTCAATTATTTCTTTACCGCCGTATTCATATTAGAAAGTTCAATGAAATTGATTGCATTAGGTTTTTTATTATATATGAAAGATAAATGGAATCAATTAGATGTTGTTATTGTTATCTTATCAATTGTTGGTATTGTATTAGAAGAATTAAAATCAAATATTATACCAATTAATCCAACCGTATTAAGAGTTATGAGGGTTATGCGTATTGCACGTGTTTTGAAATTATTAAAAATGGCCAAAGGTATACGGGCATTATTAGATACGGTAATGCAAGCATTACCACAAGTTGGCAATTTGGGTTTGTTGTTTTTTCTATTATTCTTCATATTTGCTGCACTTGGTGTTGAACTGTTTGGACGACTCGACTGCAAGAAGACCAATTGTCAAGGTAATCAAAAAAAGAAAGCTTCTATAGAGTGGAAAAGTATTTCAAGGGTTTATATGGAGATTATTTCAGCAAAATTCGAGCTTCTTAGCTCATAGAAAGTTGGTCAAAAAACGCTAAGGATGTCTTAAGGAAGCTCCCAATATTGATTTTCTTCGTTTCATTTCATTTTGGGAAGGATAGAAATTATATGCGGAGCATACTGAACTAATTTTGCACCTTTAACTAGTTTTGAAAAATCGTAACATTAGCTGGAACAAGCGTTTTTTGGTCAACTTCCAAATGCGTGACAAGCTCCAAATTCTGTTAAAATGATCCGCATGGATCATTGAAATATTTTTCGAATCACCCGTCATTTTGAGCTTCGTGGGTCATTTAAAAGTTGGTCAAGAAAGCCCAAGGTGACTTAAGAATGCTCCTTGCCTTTTTCTTCTCAATTTTAGTCTGAAATGAGTAACAATTTCAATTTAGACTGAAACACAATGGAGAAAAATTGAAAAAAGTGTTTGGGGAGCATTCTTGAGTAATCTGGAGTGTTTTTGAGCGTTTTGATAAAAACCAGCTTGCCGATGACCTAGGTACCTAGGAGATTCCAATTTTGGTAGAATATTTTCCAAATCTCTCATAAAAAAAAGTAGTTTTGAACTACATTATTTACTTCAGACTACATAAGTTCTTATGGCAACTCTCATTATCCGAAAAATCTTTTACGAATCTCTTAGTGAGTCTAGAGATCATTTTGGCAGAATTTGGACCTCGTAACTCATTTGGAAGTTGGTCAAAAACGGTCGTTTCCTAAAATTTCAAGATTTTTGAAAATGACCTGAATATTTAAGATGACTTGAGAGTCATCTCAAGATAGATTTTTCCACTTTACCGTGCGTTCTAAAAAAACATGTCCATTTGTTCCAAAATAAAATGGAGAAAATGAAAAAAAAATCAATGAGTCTTCCTTAATCATTTTTGAGCGCTTTTTGGCCGACTTCTAAATTCCCTACAAAGTTCCAATTTTGCTAATATGTTCCCCAAAACCCCCCCTATAAATCCTAAAAATATTTAGGACTTTTAATTCAGCCTTAAATGAGCAGGCGTCCAAATAAGAGTGGATTTTGATAAGCGAATCATTTTGTTTAGGTCTTGGCGAGCATGCCCATTTCGAAAATTTCGGCATGGCCTTCCTGACCCTCTTCCGTGTCGCAACCGGTGACAATTGGAACGGCATCATGAAGGACACATTGAGCGATGAAAAATGCGACAAATCCGAGAAATGCGTCACGAATTGTTGTGTTTCCAAAATTATAGCGCCGATCTTTTTTGTTATATTCGTTTTAATGGCGCAATTCGTTCTAGTCAACGTTGTAGTAGCGGTAATCAATTTCCAATTTTAGCCCAACAAATTTTTGAAAATTTTACCAATTTAGGTGTTGATGAAGCATCTAGAAGAGTCGCATAAGCATTTAGAAGACGAACAGGATATGGACAATCAATTAGAGCGCGAATTCCAGGAGAAACAAGAAATGGAGGAGCGGCGGGAATTGTGTTTAGCGCTACAAATGGATCAGGAGTGCCAACGCCAACATAAACCCCTAACGAAAGTCTTGTCATTACCCTCGAATTTCACCTACAATCCGCCGGGTAGTAAACCAACTTTAGAGCACCGACCTTCGGCAAGTTCGCAAAGGGCACGCCGACAAACCCTGCACAGCCACCAACCCATCATGTTGCTGAACATGGACGATATCAAAAACATCGACGAATCAATATCGGATATTTACAGCATACAGGAGTATAAAAGTGGTGATATTGTTGAGAAGAACCACCGCCAACAGACGAATGTAGACGAGATTATACCGTTGAAGAATACCACACAAATTCCACTGAAACGGATCAATGAAACCAACGAGACGAATCGTTTATTTGTGCCAAACGAACAGAAACCGTTGAATCGTCTGTACGGCAGTACGAAACATTTGTTTGTCAAACAGAAATCGATGGATATTAACGAGGAGGAGACGCCATTCTTGTTGCCGCAACAGCAAATCGAGCAAGTTGAAATTAATAAAATCGACGATATGGAATTGAAATTGCCGAAACACGATAGCCAGGAGAGCGTTCAACGAATCATCACCGAACGTCGGAAATTAGATGAGAATTACAAGGAGTTCAATCAGTACGACATCTTCGATACGACACACAGTAGCGAGGAGAATCTCGTCGATAAGGACCGGGATGATAGTAACGATGATCGACAACGAGATCAAAATGATTATCATGAAAATGCCGAGTCTCTAGATAATGTTTAGATGAAATTTTAGTTGACTATTTTTTTATAAATTGTGTACATAGATGTGGATTAATTGTAAAAAAACTGTTCCGTTTCCTAGTTCTAAACAATTTTATTTTACGTATCTCTAGTCGATGTCTAGTTTTTTGTACTAATTAGAGGGAAGAATCAAGTCAACTGGCAGAACACTAGATATCAAAAAACAGGGTGATTTTCACCAGGACCGTAATTTGATTGAATTCGACCCCCAATCCGATTACAGTCCTGTCTAATTGAAGCTTATCGCGATCCATTTGTGTTTAGAGATCAAAATTTTGTGCAATTCTAGTTTTGCGAAATTTTAGATAACAAAAACAATTTTTAAATCTAGTTAAATAATAAATAAACGTGGAATCAACGTAAACTATTAGATAGATAAAGAGAGTAGAGTAAATTACTCTGTTGTTGATTTGGTGGTGTTATCTTCGTACAACCCCAACGATCGGGTGGCCGATTGGGCGTCGAAATTTCGACGTCCAATCCGCCGGATACACAACCAATTCGTAATTTATTGATCAATGTAAATTATAAAAAAAAAAAAAATTAATAAATAAACGCCACAATTGGCGAAATTAATGGGAAACAATAACAAGACAACATTAAAACGACAATCTAAATTTCGCCTTCCATTATCAATTTACAGTCAAACTTTTATTGTCACATACCCGGAAACTTTGTCACTTAATCAAACAACTACGGGGTGTTTCAGCCAAATGTCCCCAGTTCTGATGGTAGCCCCTATTAATT